>JAPQWV010005660.1:0-16615 GCA_027422505.1 Craterostigma plantagineum
TCTTCTTGTTGGTTCTCGGGCCGATACCGCGCTCCTCTTCTCTTAATCCCTATAGAGGTTTCAGAGATTAACTTTTTGGAAAAGTTCACGATTATGGAATTCGTACCCGAGGCTGCGCTCCTCTTCTCGTTTCCCGATATAAGTGTAGGACCCCGATCCCCGCAAGCTAGGTCGGTCAATAAAATTATGACTGTGAACTAAGTGATAAGTGTTTATTGCCTACGTGATTTAAATTTACGTGATCTTACGATATGGTGTTTGTTAAGGTGTCGCCGATGAAGGGCGTCAAGAGGTTCGGGAAGAAAGGGAAGCTAAGCCCTAGATATATCGGTCCATTTAGGATACTGAAGAAGGTTGGCGAGGTGGCATACCAATTAGAACTGCCAGCCTCATTATCGCAAGTGCATGACGTGTTCCACGTCTCCACGCTGCGGAAATACATAGCTGACCCGAACCACGTGCTAGGAAACGAGTCCCTACATCAACAATTGAAACCGCTTCCTGTAGCCATGGATCGATCTAAGCTACGAAGAGATTCTGGTGGAAATATTGATGTATGAAACCAAGAAACTAAGGAATAAAGACGTTAGTGAAGATACTGTGGCGGAACCAGTCCACGGAAGAAGCCACATGGGAACGGGAGGACGAAATGAGAATTCGTTATCCCGAGTTGTTTCACATGGGCTGATTTCGGGGGCGAAATCCTCCTTAAGGAGGGGAGGATGTAGGACCCCGATCCCCGCAAGCTAGGTCGGTCAATAAAATTATGACTGTGAACTAAGTGATAAGTGTTTATTGCCTACGTGATTTATATTTACGTGATCTTACGATTTTCGTTCTTACGTGCTACGTGAATTTCGTGCAAATACATGACAATAATATGTGCCCACGATGACCCGAGTTCATGAGAGGGATTTCGAAAATAGTAAAGAAGGGAAAACTAAATGATAGCTAAATAAGAGTTTGCTAGAATTTAATATTGGGCTAGGAAGTTACTTTGGACCATGAATTTATTAATAAGAAATTTCTAAGTGGGCTAAGAATGGAACTAGGCCCAATCCATGAAAGAGACCAAAATGGGAGGCAAAGTTCCCTAATTCAAGGAAAACCCACGCTACCCTTGTCTTCTCCAACATGACTAAAAATATCTAAACACATTTTCAACTCCATACCCATCAAGAAAGAAACCCACGAAAAAATTTAAAAGGAAAGAGAAAGGAGCCGAGCCAAAATTGAACCAAGAGCACTTCAACTAGCTTAAGGATTCGAAATTGGTAAGTAAAATATCCTCTTTAAGCTTTTCATTTCGTATGGTATGCGTAGTTGAAAGTATTAAGGTCATTAAAAGCAATTTTTAGGAAGAACACGAGAAAACCCTAAAATGCCGAGCTTACGTTAGTTCTAATGATTTCCGTTCGGGCAGATATGGAGTTGGGTAGTTTAGCATGTGATTTAGAACTTATAATTCTGGGTAGAATGAACTATGAATCTAGTTTCGAGGAGAAGAAGAACGTTTGGATATCGAGTTTATGATGAATGTCGAGTAAAAAGTCGAGGTGAATTTCATATCGACATCTTATGTTCCAAAATGTCGAGACCTTCTAACTGGATAAAATGTCGAATTCAAAGAAATTGATATACATGTCGAGACAAACGTCGAACCGAATAGAATGTCGAGCTAGAGGGAAAATGTCGAGAACCAACGAAAAATGTCGAGGCCTATGATATCGAGATTTGTTAAAAGTCGAGATGCCAAGTGAATATTGAAACGATAGGATAAGATGTCGAGCTCATGTCGACTTCTTCTGTTTCAAATGTCGAGAGATTAAGGAAGAATGTCGAAACCTTGTTAGGAAAGATGCCGAGATCTTTACATATCATATATCGACATTTAGATATAAGAAATGTCGAGATCCACCTATAAGAGATGTCGAGGCACAATGTCGAATGATAGCTAAAATGTCGAGCTTACATATCGAGATTTATATAATGTCGAGATGTCTAATGATAAATGTCGAAACCATAGTAAGGAAAGATGTCGAAACCATGTTAAGGAAAATGTCGAATGTTAAGATAGAAATGTCGAGCTTATATGACGAGACCCACGTTGAGCCATGTCGACATCTTCCTCAAATGTCGAGAGGCAATGTCGAAACCTTTATTCACCTCGACATTTAACTTCTTCACATCGACATTTTTGCTATGCCCACCTCTCGACATCTTAAGTATGATGTCAAATTATATCTCGACATTGGTACATTATAAGTAACCTCGAAAACACATATCGAGATCTTTGTAGAATGTAAATGTCGAACCCTTACATGTATCATATCGAGTTGTTATACCAAAACAAATGTCGAGATCTTCAAATAGTCCAAATGTCGAATTCTTACACATACAATGTCGAGAATTAATTAACCATGCACCCCGAAATTTATCCACATGTCGAGCGAAATTGAGCGCTAAATGTCGAGATCAATTTTAATAATGAATGCGAATTCTTGTAATATCGAAATCCTTACATACAATATTAAGGAAAATATTTCAACACTTTTCAAGAACATAGATAATCTTAGATAATGTACTGACATAATAATTTTATGATTAAGGTCGAAAATTAGGAATTTCGCCGAACCAGTAGCAGTTAATCTACGGACTCCAGGTAAGTAGAAATTCAACTACGACACGTAACTTGCCTGTGTTCTGAATTATTTGCTCGCGTATTTTATGTGAAATATGCATGTTACGACATGATTTAATTTTACGTATGATGGCATGGTTTGCATATGTACATGAACATAGCATGAGCACTTGCACGCATGCGTAGTACGTAAGGCGCGAGGTATGAGCGTGCATAAAATCGCCTGTGTGCGATGTATACTCACCGATATTGGTGTTAGTGTCGACTCGAATGAAGAGTCACGGCTACCCCTATGCGGCCATGGCGAATGAAGCCAAAAGTACTGTATAAGAGGCTGGGGGAAATACCCCGTATGCGGGAGATGCAACCTGGAGGATGCAGCCCGGGGCACCCGCTGAGTAAGGGAAGATTCCTTCGGGTGACCTTCTAGCGTGTAAAACACTACCCGGAGGGAAGATTCCTTCGGGTGACCTCCGTGGTTAGTGGACTCGGTGTTGGCTACCAGTGAGAAGCGTCCGCGTGGAGGCCACACTGAGTAAGGGAAGATTCCTTCGGGTGACCTTCTAGTGTGAGAACCTCCACACTTGAGATCTCTATGATATGGCGCATAGTGGGATAGAAAGCCGAGGGCCCGAATGAAATAAGAATATAAGAAAAAGAGTATGAGTCAGGAGAAGAGTAAGAGTATGAGTAGAAGTGTACGAGCGATAGAAAACGACGACGCGGATTGTCGATCGTTAGGACATGTGCATACATGCATAATTTCCGCTTACTGAGCCTCGGTGGCTCATTGTTTATGTTACGTGTTGTAGGTACAGACGATCACGGCACGTGATCCGAACTTTATGCGAGGCCAGTCTTTTGAAGCTATCCGGCTGCTTTTGAGGTGGGAGTGTGTGTATGGATGACGACCTGTGAAGGCCGGGCGCATAGGGAGATTTTGGCTGCAGACACATACACTTGCATTTTGTGTAGACACGACTTCGATGATTCGTAGAACGAATTACGAATATTCTTTTGACATGTATATAAGACTTCCGCATGCACGTTTAAAATTAAAAATTTTATTCGCATTTTTACGTACTCGCACGATAACAAAGCATTAACACTTAGATTTAGAACGGAATACGAGGGCGGGACGACGGATCGTGACAGAGTGGTATCAGAGCTTCGGTCACAGGTCCTGCAGACTGTCCATACACACACACTCAAAAGCGCGGAAGCGGCCTTGCTTGTAAGTACCCTGTTATGTGAATTGCTTGTATGGTTTGATTTATTGGCCTTAGGAATTGTCAGGATAGGTGAAAATGGTTAGACTTAGGGGTGAAGGAAGCATGGAATCTGATCAGGGTAGAGATACCAATAATCCCCCTGATAGCCGGGATGCTACCATCCTGCAACTAACCGAATTGGTCCGGCAACAGTCGGCCCAAATCCAGCAGCTGATCCAACAGCAAAATGCTGGTGGGCAATCAGCTAACCTACCTCCCCCACCTGAACGAATCGAGATGATCGGGGAGAGGTTCAGGAAACTAAATCCTCCACTGTTCGAGGATGCTGTAGACCCCACATCCGCCGAGGATTGGCTGAGGACGCTGGAGAACATGTTTCAGCACAGCCGCACCCTGGAGGCGGAAAAGGTCATGTCGCTGCCTACCTGCAAAGGGGGAGCGCCGGACACTGGTGGGAAACCGTCTCAGCCGTCGAAAACCCCCTAACGATGAGCTGGGATAGGTTTAAGGAGATCTTCAGGGGAAAGTATTACACCGCCCCCGTCAGAGCACAGCGGATGAGTGAGTTCATCAACCTCCGCCAAGGAGCAATGACAGTGGCGGAGTATATCAGGAAATTCGAGCAGCTCTCAAGGTTTGCCGCTCACATGGTCAGTACGGACACGCTCAAGATCGAACGGTTCATGGAAGGGTTGAAGCCCGAGCTATACCGGGATGTGAGCATGGCTGGGATCCAGGGAGCCACATACGCACAAGTGGCTGAAAGGGCGCTTGTGGCGGAGCAGGCAGAGGCTAGAATTGCTCGCGCCCAAGAAGCCAAGCGCAAGTTCGTACAAGGGCCGCAAGGGAGCAGAAGTAACCCAAAGTGGCAGTTCATTCCCAAGGGTGGAAAACCAAACTTTCAGAATCGACCAGGACCACCCCCACAGTTTAACCCAAACCAGGATAGACCCCAGTTCGACCTACCCGTATGCCCGAAGTGTGCACGGAGGCACATGGGAGCCTGCAACTCCCAAAATGCCGTCTGCTTCAAATGTGGCAAGACGGGCCACTATTTGAGGGCATGTCCGGAAGGTGGATCCGGAAGCCAAGCTGGAAACCAAGCAGCACCACCAAGGGTACCAGCCAGGGTTTTCACTATAACCTCCGAGGAAGCGGAAAATAACCCGGCAGTAGTAACAGGTACCCTTCTCGTCTATGAAACCCCCACATGCATCCTAGTCGACTCGGGGGCGACTCACTCATTTGCATCCACTAAGTATGCCACGAGGGTAGGAGTCACGCCTCACCGAGCTGAGTGTGAGTTTAGGGTAACAGTTCCAAACGGGAATCCCACCCAAACTAACCATGTCCTACGGGATTGCCCAATAGTGATCGGGAGTAAGGAACTACCCATAGACCTCATAATCATTCCCATGAATGATTATGAGGTGATCCTCGGAATGGATTGGCTATCGAAGTACGGAGCCGTCATAGACTGTCACCGCAAGATAGTCACGCTCAATATGGACGGGGATGAACCCCTTAAGTTTGTAGGGACTAGTAAGGGGGCTATGATCTCTAGGATATCAGCGCTGAAAGCACAACGACTGATCAGATCGGGTGCGAAGCCTATCTGGTATTCGCTATCAAGTCGGGGGAGGATCCCTCACCGAAATTCGAGGAAGTGCCGGTAGTTAAGGAGTTCCCTGACGTATTCCCCGAGGAATTACCGGGACTACCACCCGAGCGAGAAATAGAGTTCGCTATAGATCTGGTACCTGGAGCGGCGCCAGTATCTAAGACCGCCTATCGGCTAGCACCGACGGAGATGAAGGAGTTAAAGGACCAACTCGACGAACTCCTGCAGAAGGAGTTCATACAGCCGAGTTTCTCTCCCTGGGGAGCGCCGGTGCTATTCGTGAAGAAGAAAGATGGGTCTATGCGACTATGCATAGACTACAGGGAGCTGAATAAGTTAACGATTAAGAACAAGTATCCACTCCCTAGGATAGACGATCTGTTCGATCAACTACAAGGCGCAACGGTTTTCTCCAAGATCGACTTAAGATCGGGCTACCATCAACTGAGGATCCGGAAGGAAGATGTCCCGAAGACGGCCTTTAGTACACGTTATGGCCACTACGAGTTTCTGGTGATGCCATTCGGGCTGACTAATGCGCCTGCAGCTTTTATGGATTTAATGAACCGGGTGTTCAAACCCTACTTAGATAAGTTTGTCATCGTCTTCATTGATGACATCCTAATCTACTCACGGACGAAGGAGGAGCACGAAGAACACCTGAGAACAGTCCTAGGAATACTACGGGACAAACAACTATACGCCAAGTTCAAGAAGTATGAATTTTGGCTCGACCAAGTCGCCTTCTTGGGGCATATAGTATCAGGAGAAGGGATTTCTGTAGACCCAAAGAAGATAGAAGCCATTAGCAATTGGCCCAGACCGACGAACGTAACGGAAATACGAAGTTTCCTCGGTCTGGCAGGATACTATAGGAAGTTTATAAAGGACTTCTCGAAAATAGCGTCGACACTGACGAGGCTGACCAGGAAGAGTACTCCATTTCCATGGACCATGTAATGTGAACGGAGTTTCCAAGAGCTGAAGGAACGGCTTACGACAGCCCCAGTTCTCACAATACCTTCGGGAACCGGAGGGTTTACGGTGTATAGTGATGCGTCGAAGAACGGATTAGGGTGCGTACTAATGCAGAACGGGAACGTAGTAGCATACGCTTCCCGCCAACTGAAAGAGTACGAGAAAAATTATCCGACGCACGACCTAGAACTGGCGGCAGTGGTCTTTGCTCTCAAGATCTGGAGGCATTACCTCTATGGAGAGCAGTGTGAAATATACACGGACCACAAGAGCCTCAAGTACTTCTTTACGCAAAAGGAGCTGAATATGAGGCAGAGGAGGTGGTTATGACTGCGTAATCAACTACCACCCAGGCAAGGCGAACGTAGTAGCCGATGCCTTAAGCCGAAAAGCAGTCAGTGCAGAACTGCAATTGCTGGAAGTAGAAGTCGTATGGTTAGGCGAAGTTGAGGCGCAGCTAGCGCCTTAACTTTGCAACCAACACTGCTGGAGCAAATTAAGACAGCGCTAGGAGCAGACGAATTGTACGCAAAAATTAAGGAGGCACAGCCGGAACAAACAACCGGAGACCTCATGATACGGGAAGACGGACGACTGTATTTTAAGATCGGTTGTACGTACCAGACAACGCTGAGCTAAGAAAGACGATAATGACGGAAGCCCATACTACTGCATACTCAGTACATCCAGGAGCGACGAAGATGTACAGAGGTTTAAAGGAGAACAACTGGTGGCCAGGCATGAAAAAGGACATCGCGACTTTCGTGAGTCAGTGCCTGACGTGCCAGCAGATAAAAGCCGAGCATCAAAGGCCGGCGGGAACCCTCCAACCGTTACCCATTCCGGAATGGAAATGGGATAACATTACCATGGATTTCGTAGTAGGACTGCCGAGGAACACGAAGGGGCACGACGCAATTTGGGTAATTGTCGACAGACTCACCAAGTCCGCCCACTTCCTACCTATTAGCACGACGTTTTCCATGGAACGGTACGCGGAGCTCTATATTCGGGAGATAGTGCGACTGCACGGCGTTCCATCGTCGATAGTCTCGGATCGCGACTCCAGATTTCTTTCGAAATTCTGGACGAGCTTGCAAAAGGCGATGGGAACGAAGCTATCTTTTAGTACCGCCTACCATCCACAGACGGACGGTCAGTCCGAGCGAACCATTCAGACCCTGGAGGACATGCTCCGAGCGTGCGTACTCGATTTCAAAGGAAATTGGAGTAGGTACCTCCCACTAATCGAGTTCTCATATAACAATAGTTACCACGTCACCATTGGAATGGCACCGTACGAAGCGCTATACGGGCGTAGGTGCAGATCCCCAGTACATTGGGACGAAGTCGGAGAACGGGCAATGTTAGGCCCCGACATAGTACGAGAAATGACGGAAGCCATTACTACCATACGAGAAAGAATGCGAACGGCACAAAGTCGACAGAAAAGCTACGCCGACAGAAGACGTCGACCGCTGCAATTCGAAGAAGACGATATGGTGTTTGTTAAGGTGTCGCCGATGAAGGCGTCAAGAGGTTCGGGAAGAAAGGGAAGCTAAGCCCTAGATATATCGGTCCATTTAGGATACTGAAGAAGGTTGGCGAGGTGGCATACCAATTAGAACTGCCAGCCTCATTATCGCAAGTGCATGACGTGTTCCACGTCTCCACGCTGCGGAAATACATAGCTGACCCGAACCACGTGCTAGGAAACGAGTCCCTACATCAACAATTGAAACCGGTTCTAAGCTACGAAGAGATTCCGGTGGAAATATTGATGTATGAAACCAAGAAACTAAGGAATAAAGATATTCCGTTAGTGAAGATACTGTGGCGGAACCAGTCCACGGAAGAAGCCACCTGGGAACGGGAGGACGAAATGAGAATTCGTTATCCCGAGTTGTTTCACATGGGCTGATTTCGGGGGCGAAATCCTCCTTAAGGAGGGGAGGATGTAGGACCCCGATCCCCGCAAGCTAGGTCGGTCAATAAAATTATGACTGTGAACTAAGTGATAAGTGTTTATTGCCTACGTGATTTATATTTACGTGATCTTACGATTTTCGTTCTTACGTGCTACGTGAATTTCGTGCAAATACATGACAATAATATGTGCCCACGATGACCCGAGTTCATGAGAGGGATTTTCGAAAATAGTAAAGAAGGGAAAACTAAATGATAGCTAAATAAGAGTTTGCTAGAATTTTATATTGGGCTAGGAAGTTACTTTGGACCATGAATTTATTAATAAGAAATTTCTAAGTGGGCTAAGAATGGAACTAGGCCCAATCCATGAAAGAGACCAAAATGGGAGGCAAAGTTCCCTAATTCAAGGAAAACCCACGCTACCCTTGTCTTCTCCAACATGACTAAAAATATCTAAACACATTTTCAACTCCATACCCATCAAGAAAGAAACCCACGAAAAAATTTAAAAGGAAAGAGAAAGGAGCCGAGCCAAAATTGAACCAAGAGCACTTCAACTAGCTTAAGGATTCGAAATTGGTAAGTAAAATATCCTCTTTAAGCTTTTCATTTCGTATGGTATGCGTAGTTGAAAGTATTAAGGTCATTAAAAGCAATTTTTAGGAAGAACACGAGAAAACCCTAAAATGCCGAGCTTAGGTTAGTTCTAATGATTTCCGTTCGGGCAGATATGGAGTTGGGTAGTTTAGCATGTGATTTAGAACTTATAATTCTGGGTAGAATGAACTATGAATCTAGTTTCGAGGAGAAGAAGAACGTTTGGATATCGAGTTTATGATGAATGTCGAGTAAAAAGTCGAGGTGAATTTCATATCGACATCTTATGTTCCAAAATGTCGAGACCTTCTAACTGGATAAAATGTCGAATTCAAAGAAATTGATATACATGTCGAGACAAACGTCGAACCGAATAGAATGTCGAGCTAGAGGGAAATGTCGAGAACCAACGAAAAATGTCGAGGCCTATGATATCGAGATTTGTTAAAAGTCGAGATGCCAAGTGAATATTGAAACGATAGGATAAGATGTCGAGCTCATGTCGACTTCTTCTGTTTCAAATGTCGAGAGATTAAGGAAGAATGTCGAAACCTTGTTAGGAAAGATGCCGAGATCTTTACATATCATATATCGACATTTAGATATAAGAAATGTCGAGATCCACCTATAAGAGATGTCGAGGCACAATGTCGAATGATAGCTAAAATGTCGAGCTTACATATCGAGATTTATATAATGTCGAGATGTCTAATGATAAATGTCGAAACCATAGTAAGGAAAGATGTCGAAACCATGTTAAGGAAAATGTCGAATGTTAAGATAGAAATGTCGAGCTTATATGACGAGACCCACGTTGAGCCATGTCGACATCTTCCTCAAATGTCGAAAGGCAATGTCGAAACCTTTATGCACCTCGACATTTAACTTCTTCACATCGACATTTTTGCTATGCCCACCTCTCGACATCTTAAGTATGATGTCAAATTATATCTCGACATTGGTACATTATAAGTAACCTCGAAAACACATATCGAGATCTTTGTAGAATGTAAATGTCGAACCCTTACATGTATCATATCGAGTTGTTATACCAAAACAAATGTCGAGATCTTCAAATAGTCCAAATGTCGAATTCTTACACATACAATGTCGAGACTTAATTAACCATGCACCCCGAAATTTATCCACATGTCGAGCGAAATTGAGCGCTAAATGTCGAGATCAATTTTAATAATGAATGCGAATTCTTGTAATATCGAAATCCTTACATACAATATTAAGGAAAATATTTCAACACTTTTCAAGAACATAGATAATCTTAGATAATGTACTGACATAATAATTTTATGATTAAGGTCGAAAATTAGGAATTTCGCCGAACCAGTAGCAGTTAATCTACGGACTCCAGGTAAGTAGAAATTCAACTACGACACGTAACTTGCCTGTGTTCTGATTATTTGCTCGCGTATTTTATGTGAAATATGCATGTTACGACATGATTTAATTTTACGTATGATGGCATGGTTTGCATATGTACATGAACATAGCATGAGCACTTGCACGCATGCGTAGTACGTAAGGCGCGAGGTATGAGCGTGCATAAAATCGCCTGTGTGCGATGTATACTCACCGATATTGGTGTTAGTGTCTTCTCGA
Organism: Craterostigma plantagineum; assembly: GCA_027422505.1. NCBI lineage: Eukaryota > Viridiplantae > Streptophyta > Magnoliopsida > Lamiales > Linderniaceae > Craterostigma > Craterostigma plantagineum. Next base: position 10,616 of record JAPQWV010005660.1, read on the forward strand.
ATGAAGAGTCACGGCTACCCCTATGCGGCCATGGCGAATGAAGCCATAAGGCCTGTATAAGAGGCTGTGGAAATACCCCGTATGCGGGAGATGCAACCTGGAGGATGAGGCCAGGGCACCCGCTGAGTAAGGGAAGATTCCTTCGGGTGACCTTCTAGCGTGTAAAACACTACCCGGAGGGAAGATTCCTTCGGGTGACCTCCGTGGTTAGTGGCCTCGGTGTTGGCTACCAGTGAGAAGCGTCCGCGTGGAGGCCACACTGAGTAAGGAAAGATTCCTTCGGGTGACCTTCTAGTGTGAGAACCTCCACACTTGAGATCTCTATGATATGGCGCATAGTGGGATAGAAAGCCGAGGGCCCGAATGAAATAAGAATATAAGAAAAAGAGTATGAGTCAGGAGAAGAGTAAGAGTATGAGTAGAAGTGTACGAGCGATAGAAAACGACGACGCGGATTGTCGATCGTTAGGACATGTGCATACATGCATAATTTCCGCTTACTGAGCCTCGGTGGCTCATTGTTTATGTTACGTGTTGTAGGTACAGACGATCACGGTACGTGATCCGAACTTTATGCGAGGCCAGTCTTTTGAAGCTATCCGGCTGCTTTTGAGGTGGGAGTGTGTGTATGGATGACGACCTGTGAAGGCCGGGCGCATAGGGAGCTTTTGGCTGCACACACATACACTTGCATTTTGTGTAGACACGACTTCGATGATTCGTAGAACGAATTACGAATATTCTTTTGACATGTATATAAGACTTCCGCATGCACGTTTAAAATGAAAAATTTTATTCGCATTTTTACGTACTCGCACGATAACAAAGCATTAACACTTAGATTTAGAACGGAATACGAGGGCGGGACGACGGATCGTGACAATAAGACCGGATTGTCGTTGGAGAAGTTCACTTCGTGGTGCTCCTCTTCCAGCCGTTCTGACGAGCGTACAAGATTATCGTTGGAGAAGTTCACAGCAGGATCCATGCCACCTTCTAAGAGATAGTCGGAAAGCAGGTTCCTTTGGTCTGATTTTTGCGCGTTGAGCAATGCCTTCTATTGTTATCATCCATTTATTTCTTTTGTTTTCTCCCCTGCTTTTCTCGTTTGAACAACCATTCGAAGAGTATAGAATTCGGTTGAAGGCGTGGAATGGGTTCAAAGGAAGAAAAGGACATCGAAGAAGGCTCAAATGGATGACTAAGGGCTAATGTGAGGGAAAATAATATAAGGCCGAGTGAGGAATATCCTAGCGCCCTTATAATTTTCCAACGATCTAAAGCAAGGTGAGTATGAAACCAAGAATCACTAGATAAGACAAGTAATTGATGTGTGAACTCACTCGAGAAATAGATCCAAAGTAAGAAAATGGAACAAGGCTTGAATCCTCACTTATGTAAAGTGACTTTGTGTCTAGTGGAACAATCTAATGACCTTTTAGACACAAGAATGCGACTTAGACTGACAATATTGAGCAATTAAATCGATCGCATGTCGGGGTAATATTCTAAGTGTCTTTAGATCAAAGCATCCTAAAGGATTTCGTCATATCCCTTTATATTATATTTATTTTTATTTATTATTATATCACGCAAGATAAAGACAAATAAGCATGTAAAACACATAGAATAGAGCATGTGATTCAACATGCCTAATTTTCCGACAAGGAATTGGAATCGTTTCTCATCCAAAGCCTTGGTGAAAATGTCGGCTAGTTGAAACTCCGTGTTCACAAAATACATATCTATTATGCCTTTTTCTACTTGATCTTTGATAAGTGGTATCTAATATCTATGTGTTTCGTGCGTGAGCGATGAACATGATTGCAAGTAGTAATAGCGATGGCACTTTGACTATCACTATATATGGGTATATTATTTAAATTGTACCCATAGTCGCGAAGTTGTGTCCGCATCCACAGCATCTGGGAGCAACAACTGGCGACTGCCACGTATTCTGCTTCGGCCGTCGAAGTTGACACACAGTTCTGCTTTTTGGATGACCAGCAGACCAGCTTTTCGCCTAGAAATTGAACGCCACCGGACATGCTTTTCCTGTCCATTCGGCAACCTGCATAATCAGCGTCGGTGTAGCCAATAAGTTTGAAATTCATACCCTTTGGGTACCACAGTCCAAGGGTAGAAGTAGAACTGCCCTTATGGTAACGCAACATCCTTTTAACCGCGAGCATATGAGATTCTTTGGGATCGGCTTGAAAACAGGCACATAAGCAGGTGGCAACATGATATCCGGCCATCTCGAAGTGAGGTAGAGAAGAGATTCAATGATGCTTCGATTAAGTGTGATGTCGACCGACTTGCCAGAGTGATCGGCATCCAACTTGCAGCTTGGTGACATAGGAGTACTGAGAGGCTTGCTCTGGTCTTGCTGGAATTTCTTTAGAATATCCTTGATGTATTTAGTCTGACTGATAAAAAATCTCATCTTCGAGTTGCCTAATTTGTAGTCCTAAGAAGAACTGCATCTCTCCTATGTAACTCATCTCGAACTTGCCAATCATTAGATCTCCGAACTTCGTGCACAGCCGCGGATTAGTTGATCCGAGATGATGTCGTCGACGTATACTTGAACGACCATCAGATCTTTGTCTTGCCATTTGATGAAGAGGGTTATGTCTATCGTTCCTCGTATAAATCCAGACTTCACGAGGAATTCACTCAGGACATCGTACCAAGCACGTGGGGCTTGTTTTAGTCCATAGAGAACTTTGTACAAGCGATAGACGTGATCGGGATGTTCTTGATCAACGAAACCTTCCGGCTGAGCGACGTAGACTTCTTCTTTTAACACGCCGTTGAGAAAGGCGATCTTAACATCCATTTGAGAGACTTTGAAGTCTTTGTGAGCCGCATAAGCCAGGAGAAGGCGGATAGCTTCGATTCGAGCAACAGGAGCGTATGTCTCGTCGTAGTCGATGCCTTCCTGTTGATTGTATCCCTTCGCAACTAGCCTTGCTTTGTTCCGGATCACCTCACCATCTTCATTTTCTTGTTCTTGAATACCCATTTAGTTCCGACAATTATTTTCCCATGTGGACGGGGTACCAAGGTCCACACTTGAAGACGTTCGAATTGATTTACTTCCTCTTGCATCGCAATTATCCAATCCGTGTCTCGAAGTGCGTCTGCTACCTTAGTAGGTTCATTTTGGCTCAGGAAGCAACTGAAAAGACTGTGTTGATGACGTGTCCTCACCACCATCCGAAGGATCGCCAATTATCTGATCAACTGGGTGACCTCTAGTCCACTTGCGCTCATGAGGCAAGGCTGAAGTCGATGCGTCAGCCATCTGTGGGCCTGGATTTCCTATAGTCTCTGATTGATCAATTGTCTGATGATACTCCTCGAGGACCACTGTAGGTTCTACGTTGTTCTGTGGCAATTCTGAATCGGGTGGGTAGAGACGTGAGATGAACTTGGTACGTCGTCTCGTTGGCTGGAGAATCCACTGTAGGCGTAATAGTGCATGACCGATATACTGGTTCAAAGAGAGAATCCAAATCGTCTAATACAAGTCTCATTGCTTCTTCTGACATTGACTTCGAAGTTGTGGCCATCTTCTGTTGGTTTTGTGCCAACACACCAGTGATTACGGGTTCTGAGATGTAGTCTTCAGAAACCAACGGGTTGAGCATGGGTCCTGAACTGAGTTGAGCAGGACCATCGGGTTAGGTAAGGGTCCTGGACTGAGGTGACCAGAAGCCTTTCTGCCACTTCGTGGAAAGTGACATTATAAACTTTCCTTAATTGTTCGGTTGGACTTGATGTATACTCGGTACGCTTTTGATGTTGAAGAATACCCGACGAAAGTTGCTTTGAATGCTTTAGGGTCGAACTTAGCACGATGCTCTCTATCGTTCGCCACAAAGCACTTGCACCCAAAGACTTTAAGGAATGAGATGTTGGGCACTGTATTATTAACAATCTCGTACGGAGTCTTGTTGAACCGTTTGTGAACCACCGTCCTGTTTTGAGTGAAACAAGCGGTATTGACTGCTTCAGCCCATAGAAAGTGTGGAATCCTGAATGGATCAACATTATACGAGTTGCTTCCACTAGTGTTCGGTTTTTCCTTTCAACGACCCCATTTTGCTCAGGTGTCTTGGCCGCTGAAAATTGTTGACTTATTTCCAAGCTTCCTTAAATGCACTGAGGTGATTGTTCTGGAACTCAGTGCCATTGTCTGTTCGAATAACTTGGGTAGTCTGTTGCAACAGATTTGAGTAGTGTTCACAAAATTGATAATCAAGTCACCGGTCTCATCTTTGGTTCGGAGGAACTTAGTCCACGTGTAGCGAGAGTAGTCATGGACGATAACTAGCACATACTTGCGTCCATTGATACTCTGTGCTGCATTGGCCCACAGAGGTCCATGTGGATTAATTCCAATGGGCGAGAAGTGAAGCAATTTGCTTGACATGATGGGACGCTCGCTTCATTTTTTCCTAATTGACATGCCGAACATTGGTTCTCCCTTTGTAGTAGTATAGTTGGAAGACCGCGAACCAACTTTTTTGTTGAAAGACGTTGGAGAGCTTTCATATTTAGATGAGATAGTCGTTGATGCCATAGGCTGTTCCTCTGTAAATCTATCTGAGAGATGAGGATTATAGTTGTCGAGGGCCTCACGGACGTCAGGTTGATCGTGTAAAGATTGGATTTCCAAAGTCCTTGAAGGAGTTATTTGTCCTGGCTATCCAAATTCTGCACCGGTCAGCATGAAAGACCACCTGAATCCTTTGTCACAGAACTGGCCTATGCTGAACAAGTTATGGCAGAGGCCTTCGACGTAGGAGACATCTTTTATTGTCAGATTCTCCAGAATGATATCTCCAAATCCAAGAATTGGAGCTGAGTCATTGTTTCCCGAATCTGACTTTGCCGTTCGGATCGGTCTTTGTAGTTGCTCAGCAGCTCTTGTTTACCAGTCATGTGTGTGGAGCAACCAGAGTCGAGGTACCACTCTTTTGACAAAGTGGATGCGTTGTCGTCATCCGTCTGAGTGGATGCTTCGGCGTCTGATTCATTGTCGAGACGGGCCATGAGAGCTAGATTCTCTTCTTCAGAACTCGACGTGTCCTCGAGCCATTGGTCCTGTTCGGCCATGAGAGCTACTCCAGCTTTCTTCTGTTTCGTCAATTGGAGCTTCCTGGAGTAGTAGCTTGCATCTCTTTTCTTTGGAAGAGTGCACTCTCTGGCGAAGTGACCTGGCTTTCCACAATTGAAGCACTTGTTAGCTTCCTTAGGATTCTTGACCTCGGAGCTCTCTGGTGCACGTTCTTTTGTTCTTAGAGCTTGTAGTCCGAAGTCTATTGGCAGAGGTTGAAGACTTCTTCTTGAAGTACTTCTTGCTCATCATTTGTCCTATGAGAGCTAACTGCTTTCCTAGAGCTTTCAAATTCGGCTCAACGTCTGAGTCTGACTTCTTTTCTCCGACTCTGAAGGTGAAGGAGGCCTAACGATCTTTTCCTTTCTTGATCTTTAGCTCCTCTTCTCAGAGACTAAGGCAACAGTGCCTTCGGTCTGTTTGCCTTTCTACTCTTTGAGAATCTCACTGATATCATCCTCATGCTGAGTGAGATTGTCGAACACGGCATGGACATCCAACTCCTCTAGATTTTTATTTTGTCGAATCTGAGTGGACATTTTCTTCATTCCGCGGGCAGAGAAGATAGAAATCTGATGTTCGTCTCCATGTTGGTCTTCGTTATTTCTATCTTCCTCATCTCGTTGAGAAGAGTGAGGTATCTTTGGTAGATTTCATATAGACTCTCATCCGGCTTTGCTTTGAAGAGAGTCGTAAGCAGTGAGAATGTTCGTCTTTTTGGCCTTTATGCCAACTTCCGTCCTCTGCATCATCCTATGCAGCTCATCCCACATCCCTTTAGCCGATGAGAGTCTATTCAATTTGTCTGTATATATCGTTGGGGATGCCCTGCATGAGGGTATTCATGGCTAGTAGATCAGCCTTAGCCCGAG
>JAPQWV010005661.1:0-16604 GCA_027422505.1 Craterostigma plantagineum
AAATTTTCATTACATTGGGGAAGCAAAAAGCGGATCAGATGCGTCAGATTGAGAGGCAACAACGTTAATCCTTTCTCTGCACCGAAACTGATACCATCTTCTTCGGACAACAACAATCATAACACAACATCTTCAGCGACGAGGCTTCACCGCAAAGTTCACACTCTGCCTCACAAAGACGCTTCGTTGCCTTCTCTCCCCCATCGTCAAGCAAGGTTTCAACAAATCGCCACCTAATTTATGCTTTTCTTGTTTTCTTCTTTCAGGGAATTTGAAGAGGAAGAGTGAGGTGTAATAATTGGGTTGTCTCTAATTCTTATGATGAAAGAAGAGATATCCTTTCAGCGCTGCCGCTGACTAAGTCTCTAACTTGATAGATCTTGTGCTTCATCTTCTGTATAAGAAGTCTTTTAACTTTCCTTTTCTTTATCGTTTTGTGCAGAAATATGGAGATGGAAGCAAATAGATCTGAGATGAATCGGAAGACAGCTGCAGTTTCTACTGAGAAAGACGAGAGATTTACATGACGAGAGGGTCAACAGCTGCAGAAGAACAAGGGAAGAAATTGAAGATAAGCAAAAGGGGGCAAGTGGAGAAGCGATGACTTCAGCCACAAGTTCAATATCGAGAAATTCGAATGGCCTAAGCTTTGCATAGCTTGTCGAGCAAAGAGAAAGAGGAAGATTTCATGGCCATGAAAGGTTGCAGGCTGCTCATAGACCAAAGAAGAGGGCTAAAGTTGTACAAAGAACTCTGCTTGTAAGTCTCTCTCTCTCTCTCCTCTCTCTCTCTCTCTCTCTCTCTCTCCTCCATTTTAATTTTATCTTTTCCTCCTTGTGGGTTGAGGTAAAAAAGAAAGGTGAAGATTGAAATTTGAGATAAGGGTCTCTCTCTCTCTGTCTCTCTCTCTCTCTCATTTGCTTAAGATAAGATGGGCTTTTCTTGATTTTCCGTGTTTGTTGAACGAAAGCAGTTGGTGAGCCCTGGTGCGTGGTTGACCGATATGTCTTGGGAGAGATATGAAGTTAGGGATAAGAAGGCCACTAAGAAGGTAAATTCTCTCTCTCTCTCTCCATGTCTTATTCTTGCCTCCAATCTCTCTTCTTGGGCAACCTCGCTTGTCTTTCTTTCCTCTTCGCTTTTCTTGTGGATTGAAGTTAGAAATGATGAGAACAATTGAAGTCTCATCAGTTGTTGTCTGTGAAGAAACAATTGCGTTAATGGGGAATTTGATATGCAGAAAGCAAGTCGCGGACTGAAGGGCATGGGAAGCAGCAAATATCGAAAGCGATCAGAATGAATGAAAGGCAAATTGATCATGGATTTTACGAAGAGTCCTTTTCATTCCTCTAATCCTTTTCTCTTCAGTTTTGTATCATATGATATTCTACGACTACTCTCACTAGAAGATGTATCTCTTCGATGATTCCAAGTTGTATATGATTAAGATCAAGAAAAAGAATCCAAAACTCGTATCATCAAAGATCATAGATCTCTCTTACCAGACTCTCTTGCATAATCTCGTATGTGTTGATATCAATGGTGGCTCATATTTCTTTGGGAAAAGAAGAAGATGATTATATTTCGTCGAACACACCATGTGTAAGTACCAAACATTGCAAGGCGCTAAGAAAAGATTCATGGCTATTATAGTGGTTCACTAATTCAATTCCATTGGCATGTTTGAGAAGTAGGAGGAGTTGAATGTAATTATATTAAATTCTGGGACGATCTGTAATAATTACTAAATGCCAAAATTGGATATTACGGTTGGAAAATTGTGTTCTTGGAATGTAACATCACTCAAATCGACTTGTGGCTCAGCTGAGCTAAAGATTTGAACGGCGAAATTTAGACAAAAAGTGAATCGATCATATATGCAGGCATGTATGTATCTAGCGGTGGGTCCCACCTCCTTCGACGGCGGCGGTGGTGGAGGCGGTTCCAAGCCAGTTGCCCCTTTGTCTTGGCTCGGTCTCAGGATCGAAAATCCTCTTTTAGCCGCCGACGCGGCCGTGTTTCACCTTCAGCAGCTGTCGGCGGTCAGCGGAATCACTACGCCGTGTGGGGTGTCCCGCCAAGCGCCACGCTTCTCAAATCAAAAAGGCCTATCGTCTGCTCGCTCTAAAGTGTCTTTTAATTTTCAGTCTTCTCGGAGGATTTGGGTAATCGAATTTGCAATTAGGGTTCTTAACATGTACGCACTTCTCTGCCTGCACTAAGGAATTTCAGTTTGCTACGCGTTGTGTTACTGAAAATTTATAATAGATGGGCAAATCTTACATCTAATCAACGAAATTCGTAAAGCTCTTCGATGAAATGATCGATTGCCTTCTACAGTATCATCCTGACGTCAATAAGGAAGCTGGAGCCATTGAGGCTTTCAAGTGCATTCGACATGCTTATGATGTAAGAAAATGTCCCTCAAGAAATGCTAAATTACACAAACTGCTGGCATATGCTTTCGCTTGTTCCGTAATATCCGTAGTCTAAGTGAAATAGAATTACATTTGGTGCAGATACTGAGTAATGAGAGAACAAGAACTGAATATGACCAATCTCTTCATCATCCATATACTACCTCAAGGCCTTTAGGAAATGATTGGGCTGTCAATGGAGAATACGAAGAAAGGTTAAGATTCTATAGATGGGCGTCTTACATTAAGCGTAAAGCAGATTATGAGAGATATTGGATCAAAATCACACTACGGAAGAACGATTCTCCTCCTACTACGAAAGGCAAACGCCACTGAGGCTGACGACGAGCAGAAAGAATCTTTCATAGACGTGCTCAAGTCAGCATTTCTGTCCATATTTCTCATGCATACGGTGGCGTTCGCTTGTCCCTCACATTCAGCAGCCTCATGGCTTGGTCATCGACCCGAACTTGACTCGGGTTACAAGTTCGGTTACTTGCTCGCATGGGCTTTGGGCGGACGAGCTGGGATTTTGCTTACCGTGTTCCTATCGTTTGCTAGCTGGGTTTGCGGAAAAACGAGCAGCAGTATCGTTGCTTTGGTAGTGATTGCCGTGTGGTTTGGGTCGAATCTTGCAAGGTATGCTCCCCTTCCACAAGGTGCTCTTCTAACTCTACTGTACATGTCGATTAAGTTGCAAGTTGATTTGGTTTAAGTTTTATGATGTGTTCTCCTGTTAAAATACTTGGGATTCTTACCTGTATGTAAATATGTAGCTGAAAAAGTACAGAGTTAACGGTGTTGATGTCTGTTATTCTGTCCACATTCAAGCTTGTTAATACATTCAGTTTGTTACATGGTTTTGGGCATAATCGGTTGTAATATCATAAAGGCAAAGGAAGCTTAAGAACGACATAAATCAGAGTTGTCTTGTCTTCTACAAGTTAATGAAGTAGTTACAAAGATGTGCGTAGAATGCACAAGAAAAAACAGATTATTGTTTTCGAAATCTTAGATTGTCTTTTCTTCTTTGATGCTGTTCAAGTTTCGAATGTTCCTCCATAGGTATTTACCGCTCGCCATATCGATGAAACCCCAGAAATAGTTCTGTGTAGTCTGTGTTAAAGAACCAGGTTTCAGCATGCATGATTATAATTTATACTTATGAGAAATTATAACTTATAAGCATGTTGTGACATACCTTAAACAAATTGCGTTGCTGCTTTTCTTCATTCGAGCTCTTTGTTGCATCAATGTTTCATATTCGGTGGAAGAACCTACACTCTTCCACGCGATATAACCCGCCAATATTGCGGAGAAAAACACGAGAATAAACCTCATAGGGCACATATTTCTTGAAGATTACAAGATCCAATTGTTTTTTCTTCTTCTTGTTTTGCCTGCGGATTTTGCTTTTTGTGTTTCTTCTTTACTGAAGAGAAAGATGGGTTGTTGAAGAAGATGATGCTTTCGGTGATATAGTAGTTGTTGCAATGAAATGATGGGGAAAATTATTTTTATATTGTAAGAAACAAGTTAGATAACGCGTTAGTTTCATTGACTTTGCTCCTCTCGTGTGTTATAATCTTTTTACCAAGTCAAAAGGGAAGGCAAATAGTTGGCATTAGAATATAGTTGTTGCTAGTTCTGGAAATACGACGACAACAGATTGTGTTAGGAATCGTCATCTCCCAGTTTGAAAATTTCCAAAGTTCTACAAAGAGTAGGTAAACTAAACCTGCTGTATCCATTGCATTTGCAGCTCATTTATTTAATTATATAATAATATTTACGTACATGCGTAAAATACCATCTTAGGAAAATCAGACACAAATTCGAAGTAATTTATATTGGGCCCTCGAAGTTCGGCCATCTGTATAGCAATAAAGAAAAAGAGTGCCATGCCATAATTCTGCCCATAGCTATTTACTAAACATATACAAGCAAAACTTAAAAGACTTGATCAACCAACGGTTATTTCGGGACTATGTATAGTTTGCATTGTGACACTTATTCGCTTGATCCTAAATTACTCCCGTCATTTCCCACCAATGTCTACCTAACTTCAGCTCATATGCAATGCTCCGTGTTCTTCTAACTTGTTTCCGATCTTCGTAAAGTCTTTCAAAATCCAAGCGACGATGAGAATCTTCGCCGTCCTACTATACGCGTCGCTCGCCCTACTCCATCCGTGCTCGGGCAGGTTCGTCGTCGAGAAAAACAACCTAAAAGTAACCGCCCCAGAATCTCTAAAAGGCGTCTACGAATGCGCAATCGGAAACTTCGGCGTCCCCAAGTACGGCGGCACGATGGTCGGCGCAATCTTCTACCCCAAATCCAACCAAAGGCGTGCAGAGGCTTCCAAGATTCCGACATCAACCTCAGCTCCAAGCCCGGCGGAATCCCCGTCTTCCTCCTCGCCGATCGAGGCGGTAAGAAAAACGCCCCGAACAACTGGCCTTGGCTTACCTACCCACTTGGGTATAATTCAAGTGGACTTAAAATTTGACATGCGCTGTGTTTATCTGGTGAAACAATGTTTCAACATGGATGGGAAATGGTGTAAGGTGTTGCATGTCACATTCAAAGCCCACTTAGGTTTTACTCAAATTTTGACACGTGTTGTATTTATACAGTGAAACATTGTTTCAACACGGATGAGAAATGGTATAAGGTGCTACATGTCACATTTTAAGCCCATCAAAATTTGACACAATGTTTCAACATGGATGAAAATTTGTGTAAGGTGCTACATGTCACGTTTTAAGCCCACTTCAATTATACCCAAGTGGATAGATAAGACAAGTTCCTAACAATCAGAGTCCATAACCTTTCGCGTAATTTTTTTCGTTTTCGATGTACCTTAGATTGTTACTTCACGCTCAAGGCGTGGAACGCCCAGAAAAAAGGCGTCGCGGCCCTCCTCGTAGCGGACGACAGAGCCGAGCCCCTCATCACGATGGACACTCCCGAGGAAATGGACGCCCAACCCGACTACCTCGACAACATAACAATACCTTCGGCGCTCATAAGCCGCGAGCTCGGCGAGAAGATAAAGAGAGAGCTCCTCCGAGGCCAAATGGTGAGCATAAACCTCGACTGGAGGGAAGCCCTACCCCACCCGACGATCGAGTCGAGTACGAGTTTTGGACCAACAGCAACGATGAGTGCGGGCCCAAGTGTGAGGCCCAATTGAGCTTCGTGAGGGACTTTAAGGGCGCGCCCAGATACTCGAGCGCAAGGGCTACACTCAGTTCACGCCCCACTACATCACCTGGTACTGTATCGAAAAATTAATCACATCGGATAAATCGCAGAAGTGTGACTTATAAACTCTGCTGTAAAAATCGGCACAGACGGAGCCTTCTGCGACGAAAATCATATGTGCGGTCGATTACCCGGTTGAATCGACTAATCGGCAACTGATTAATCGGTTCACATTTTTTTTTCAATTAAAAAGAATTAAATACCAAAAATATTGTATGAATGATACGATTTATTTAGATTGCTAAATTTCACGAACATTTCTACTTTGGTTTATCAGCATAAATAATACAAGACATGTATGTATACCCTCTAACGCCCGGCTTGCGCCTAACAATTAGTTTGTGGGTTCTGTTGACAATTAGTTTAATAGCGGAACCCAAAATGGACTTATGATTTTGGGCTTCTGCGTTTGTGCTAAAGGGGAATTTGTTTCACGACAGGAACTGCCCTGAGGCATTCGTCCTTAGCGAGCAGTGCAGGTCGCAGTGCATAAACACGGGCGGTACTGCGCGCCCGACCCCGAACAGGACTTCAGCGTGGGTACGACGGGAGGGACGTTGTGGTGCAGAATTTGCGCCAGGCGTGCTTCTTCAGGGCGGCGAACGAGTCGGGGAAGCCGTGGCAGTGGTGGGACTACGTCACCGACTTTTCTATAAGGTGTCCCATGAGGCAGGAGAAGTACACAAAGGAGTGCGCCGACGACGTCGTGCGCTCTTTGGGGTACGACGTTGCGAAGATCGACGAATGCATTGGAGACGTCGAGGCCGACGCCGACAACCCTGTCTTGAAAGGCGAGCAGGAAGCTCAGGTTAGTATTAAGGACGACGCAATTTGGCGAAAAGCGAAGGTTTGAAAATTGGTTTTTGCGTCTTAAAACTTTTGCACTTCTTTTTTCCAGATTGGCCGAGGCCCTAGGGGGGACGTTACGATTTTACCGACTTTGGTCGTGAATAACAGACAGTACAGAGGTATTAGCTGCGTTTTTTCCGTCGTTGGAGAGGAAAGAAATGAGGATGAAAATCGTCTTCTTCTTTTACGGCGTAATTTTCAGGAAAGTTGGACAGAGGAGCGGTGCTTAAGGCAATTTGTTCGGGTTTCGAGGAGGCGACGGAGCCCGCCATCTGTTTGAGCACAGGTCTCTTTGTCGCTCATTCGTTTTCGTCTTGTTTTTTCATTTTTTTTTATTCTTATGTTCGAACTGCAGATATGGAGACGAATGAGTGTACTGTGAACAACGGAGGATGCTGGCAGAACGAGGCCGCCAACATTACCGCGTGCAAAGTGAGACGAAACTTTTGCGACTTAAAATTCTTGCGCTATTTATTTATTACGAAGATATATCTTTTTTTTATTACAGGACACGTTTAGGGGGAGGATCTGCGAGTGCCCCGTCGTCCAGGAGTTAAGTTCATCGGCGACGGCTATAAGCACTGCGAAGGTCGTAAAATTCTTCGCAAAAAAGAAAAATAAATACGCCTTTCATTCTGCATAAAGCATCTAAAATTCTCAATTACGTACGTGTTAATAACAGCGTCTGGCGCGCTGAGATGCCAAATAAACAACGGAGGATGTTGGAAGGCGACGAAGAACGGTCGGACGTACTCAGCATGCAGCGTAAGAAAAATCCCGCGAAACCAATTCCTCATTGCATTACAATGCTCTCTCTCCCTCTCTCCCTCTCGCTCTCTCTCTTGCTCTCTCCATCATTTGATCTTATTATTACGACGAAAAATGACCATAATTTTTTCTCAGGACAACGACACCACTGGATGCAAGTGGCCCTCCGGGATTTCGGGGCGACGGAATCCATACATGCGAAGGTATAAACCGCTCCAAAGTTCGAAACGCGCTTTTTTATATACAGAATTCGCTCGAATAACGAATCGATTTGAAACTTCGAATGACAACAGACATCGACGAGTGCAAAGAGAAGACGGCTTGTCAGTGCCCTCACTGCAGGTGCAAGAACACTTGGGGAAGCTACGAGTGCAGCTGCCGAGGCTACAACTTGCTTTACATACACGAACACGACACGTGCATCAGTAAGCAGTAATCTAAGAACTACTGACTTATCGAGCTATTCCATCTATTGCTAATTGATTATAGAATTATACCGCACTTGAGCTGAGAGCTAAGGCTAACTCACTCATTCGTACATCATTGGTTTTATTCGTTACAGGCAAAGAAGCTAACGGAGAGGTTGGCTGGGGAGTGTTTTGGGTGGTGTTTCTCGGCCTCGCCGTCGCCGGAGTTGCGGGATTTGCTCTTTACAAGTATAGGATCCGTGTAAGAATAACTGAAAGAAGAAGAATAAAATCCAATTTTTATCCCCTTATTTTTCTTATATATATTTGAGACAATTTTTTTGATTAGTACTATGTTGTTTTTTTGTTGTTGTTATGGGTCAAATGAAGACGTACATGGACTCGGAGATTCGAGCCATCATGGCGCAGTATATGCCTTTGGACAACCAAGGAGAGTTAGCCAACGATCTCATACCACAAGGCAGAGTTTGATTTTTCATGGCTGTTAGGGTTTGATTGATTTGAGTAATAAAGATCTACGTTGTCTTTTCTTTTTTTTTTTTCAAGTAATCTACGTTGTTCTTTGTTTTTGTTTAATAAGAGGTAATAGGAATTTTGGGGCCAAGACGATGACGTATGAGTTTGCTTCGTGTGAGGTGGAGGGCGAACGTGCATTTCTACTTAAATCAAGAAATGGAAAAAAAGATCGAATTACCTTAGATTAATGTCGCTTTGTGGTGTGAATCATTCATTAGATGTATCTGTGATAGAATTAATATAATACGTGTTAGGTGCATGTGTATAGGCGGTACTGTAGTTTAATAATAGACAGCTCAATCTTCGACGGCCACAAATTATTATATTATGAATCATATGGCGAGCACTTCTTTTTGTTGAGAAAATAATATAGCCCAGTAGTTACACGAAAAACTGCTACTTCCTCCGTCCCACTTATTCTTCCTACCTTTCTATTTCGGGCGTCCCACATGATTCTTCTCATTTTCATTTTTGGTAAAAAATTATCCCACTAACTAATTAATTACACCCTTAATATTAAAAGTGTTCTTGATTTGCGTGTCTACTAATAACTTTTATCTCTCCATACCTCAAAAGGTGTACTATAATATTAAAATAATGTGATTTCTTAATCTCCGTGCCCACTGATCTTCCGAAAGAAATAGCTGAGGTAGTATTATTTTAAACTCATTCAGTCACCACTTGCTGCTAAAGTCTACAATAATTGTAAGTTCCACATTAATTTATTTCTTCAATTCAATTGGAACGTACATATGGTCTACAGTTTCACCCATAATATTATACTATTAAATACGGTTTATATTCAACAATGGAAAGAATCGGGGTGGCCGTGAAATTAGCCCAAACCTCAATCAATTGAAAATCTGACGCAGTAACGAATAAAAAAACAAAATTAAGTATCGAAATTTGTTCTTTTTCCAATAAAATAAAAATATATCGGAGTTAAATCGATATTCAAATTGGCTTATATAAACGCTCAAACCTATAATCGACTGTCCAAACTTTTATTATTCATCACGACGACCATAGCAAAACACTAACCCGCACTTTGTCTTTCGTCTTCTTTCTCCCTTTCTTTTCTTTTTTTTTTTATTTTCTTTTTTTTTGGGTCTTTTTCTCTTCTTGAATTCATCATCAACCTGTCTCCTTTTCGTCGAATTATTACAACTGAATCCTTTTTCTGTTATGTATAAAACAACCATGTTTCTCTCTCACCTATAATAATATATCATCCTCTCACCGTCGAGGGTCGGGTCGGATCTAAAGACCCGTTTTGTAAAGACAATGATAGACGCCGACGATTCCCCTTCCTCAGAAACGCCGGCGCAACCGCCGCCAGCCACGTGGCCGAAGGAGGTCACCGCGAAATACAAGGTCGGAAAGCTCTTGGGGTGCGGCGCGTTCGCCAAGGTGTACCACGCGCGCGACGCCGCGACTGGGCAGAGCGTGGCTATAAAGTCCATAAGCAAGCGCCACGTCATCGCCTCGAACCTCGCCGCCCTCGTCAAGAGGGAGGTCGCCGCCATGCGCCGCCTGCGCCACCGCAACATCGTCCGCCTCCACGAGGTCATCGCCTCAAAGGCCAGGATCTACTTCGTCATGGAGTTCGCCGACGGCGGAGAGCTCTTCGACATGGTGTCCGCCAAGGGGAGGTTCGCCGAGGACCTCAGCCGCCGGTACTTCCGCCAGCTGATCTCCGCCGTGGGATACTGCCACTCGCGCGGCGTCTACCACCGCGACCTCAAATTGGAGAACCTCCTCCTCGACGAAAACTGGGAGCTCAAGGTCACCGACTTCGGCCTCAGCGCCCTCGTCTCCGACGACGGCGGCGGCGGCGGCGCCGGCTCGTTGCTGCACACGCTGTGCGGGACCCCCGCCTACGTGGCGCCGGAGGTGCTCGCGAAGAAGGGCTACGACGGCGCCAGAGTCGACGTATGGTCTTGTGGGGTCATTCTCTACGTCTTAAACGCCGGCTATCTGCCGTTCAACGACCACAGTCTCACGGCCATGTACAGAAAGATATACAGAGGAGATTTTCGCTGTCCGAAATGGACATCGCCGGAGCTAAAACGGTTGTTAAAGCGGATCCTCGACCCGAACCCGAATACGAGGATCACCATACCCGAGATTCTAACCGATCCATGGTTCGGTAAAGACGGCTATAGCCATACCTCCTCACCATCGTACGACTGTCACTTTTCCGTAGAAAGAGAGTTCAGTTCAAGGATATACACTGCGGCTCCGAGTCCGAAAAAATCCGACCCGAACCGCGTTTCTTGAACGCGTTCGATTTGATATCGTTTCTCCGGGTTCGGATCTATCGGGTCTGTTCAACCACGTCCACAGCGAAAGCTTCATATCGGACGAATCGCCTGAGGGAATAGTGGAGAAGATGAAGTCGCTGGGGAAAGAGGAGAGCATGGGCGTCGTCGTGGGTCAGAAAGGCGGCGCGTGTGTCAGGCTGCATGGGCTGAACGGCCGATTCACGGCGGTGGTGGAGATCAGCCGTCTGACGGCGGAGCTGGTGGTGGTGGCGGTGAGGACCAACGGCGACGGCGGTGTTTGGAGGGAGAAGCTGAAGCCGAGGTTGAGTGGCTTCGTTCATCACTGCACTGATACCAATTGGTTGGGTTGAAGC
Source organism: Craterostigma plantagineum (assembly GCA_027422505.1). Lineage (NCBI taxonomy): Eukaryota > Viridiplantae > Streptophyta > Magnoliopsida > Lamiales > Linderniaceae > Craterostigma > Craterostigma plantagineum. Next base: position 10,884 of record JAPQWV010005661.1, read on the forward strand.
TCAAGGGTTTGACTGAAGTACGTTACAGTTGTAAACTGTGTTAAAAGAAAAAGTGAAGTTCTTCAACGGTCGTTTTCTTACACGAAACGAAAAACTATATTGTAGGATTATCGGGTTGATTTTTGTAAATTGTTTTTTTTGCCTGTGGTCAATTGAGCGATTTATTTGATAAATGACATCTGTTGGGCGATTAAATGTTTGTGTGTTTTATAAAAAATAATGATCAAAAGGACAAAATGGTGATTCTCAGGAAAGCTCCAAATGATTCTATTTTAAGGTGAAGGATTGGTAAGTGCGGGTCGCTATCAGATAGCTTATAATATTTATCTTCTCAAATTTTAATAAATTAAAATATATTTCGATGTCGTCGATGGTTGTATATTGGGGGTGTATCGTATAGATAGAACAGTCCACTTGCAATGCAACGTTTGATTTTCGGAATTTGGTGATTGTTTATTCATTATTTTTATTTGAAGCTCCAAGAGAAAAACATTTGCATGTTAGCTACGTTGTCCAATAATTTGGGATAGGTATATGTCTTAATCGCAATCTAGTATTTAAGTATATCAAACAAATTGATTTGTGAGGATATAATTATAATTATAATAAATTGAAAGTTGAAAGGTAAGTGATGATTACTCTAATCAAATTAAATTTAAAATACAGGGGTAAAATAAGAACAGTTGATATACAGTATCCACTCCACTCCTAAGAATTATTACCGTAAAACCTCTTTAAATTAATACTCTATAAATTAATAAACTCTCTAAAATAATAATATCTTCCAGTCCCGACTGGCCTTTATAAAAATCATCAAATTTGATAAGATAATAATATAATAATTTTTCAGAAAATCCCTTTTAGAATATTAGGTCGCATTAAAACTCTCAATTAATAATTCATAATTATGGTAATTTGCTTAAAATAAGAATCTATTTGTTAATAGGTTTTCTTAAAATTTAATCTAATCTAATTTCATCCGTAACTTTTTTAATTGCAGTCAATAGTTTCGATGTCGAGTTATCTAGCTGCAACAAAAATTGTGACGGGTATCGTCATTTTTGCGTTTTATATCCCCACACTTATGAAAGCTTGGCTGAACCCCTAATGATATGCTGAGAGCATTTGATAATGTACATTGACTAATTTTCAAACGATATTTTTCATTAAATTCACACTTGCAAATCGTTTTGAGTACATTATTAAGAAACATTTGAATTCATTAATCGTCAACACATTCTAAATTTGTCGAATTTGAAGAGTCTTTCTTTAATAAAATATTTCAATTTATTAATATGTCTCTTATAAGGAATATGCTCCAAGATTGTTCCGATTGTTTGCTGTGAATCACGTTTATCTCGATGACTTTTCGTGGGTTGATGATTTCAGATCCTCGATTACGATCTTGATAGAATCTTGAATTGAATAATACCAGAAATTAAGAACAGAGAGACAAGAAGAATTACGTGGTTCAGTTCGGATTTGAACCTACATCCCAGGGCCGTTTTTTCTATTATGGGCCCCCAGTTCTAATCACATTGGAGGCCCCATATTAATATAAATAAATAGAAAGTTTTAATTGTTATTATATTTACTTGGGCTTTTTTTTATTATTTATAGCTTATTGGCCATTCTAGAAGTCGTTTTTCTTATAAAATAGCTTAATGGGCCATAAAATAATGAAGTAAAATTATATTTATAAAGAAATAAACCTTGAAATGTGGCCCTAAAGTGAACCCAAAAAATTTGGGCCTGTGCTGTAGACCAGGAAGCACGGGCCCAAATCCGGCCCTGCTACATCCATGGGGCCAACAAAGAATTTTATTGATTACGAAATATGAGATTACAAGCTATTCGCTTCCTCTCAATTCTCTCAGTTTTCTCTCAACTCTGAAACTCTCTGAAAAATTCAAGAACTTCGCGCGCTCACTACACTTCTACACTGATATTTATATCACAGTGATGTATATCAGTCGTCTGCCAATTGGCTTGTACCTTTGGCTCCTGGTTTGTACAGCGAGTTATCCCCAGCTTATGAAAAACGCAACAACGCTTTTCCCTCAGAGTTTAGAAGACACATAAGCCATTGATCTTCATCTCGGCATTCACATGACTTAATTGATTTTTTAAATATCAGTCTACACCTTCAGCTTTCAGACCCGATAGCTTCACTGATCATAATCTTCCTCATAGAGTTTGGTTCAATCCCTCAACATCTCTAAATTATAAAATTTTATGGTCCCAATGTTATTAACTTATAGAGATTTTAGTCTTAGATAACCGTAACTCATGTCTTGATCGATTCGTCGTTAATAATCAATAATAGAAAGCCTCGATTCCGTTTGGGCTAATTTGGACCTAATCGAAATATATCGAAAAAGTCGATGCTTGCTTGCGTCTGACTACTGTTCACACTACGTTTTTGTTGGAATTTCGGACCAATATATTACACGAGTTGATTCAAAGAAAGAAATATACTCGCCATGCTGCGCTAAATATAATATATATATATATATATATATATATATATATACACACATACAATTCAACTCTCGCTATGTCAAAAAAGTCTACCCAAGTACGATTTGCGTCTGACTTTTTGGAGATTTTTACGTTGTTGACATGCGTACTTGTTCGTACGTATTTTGGTAGACTTCGTAACGAATTGTCGATGATATCACATGTATCAAAATTATTTTTTTTTCTTTCACCATGTCGATCGTTGTAAAGTCAGAATATCATAAAAATCAACACCTATCTATTTATTGTCACACAAAAGTTTGAGGCAAGGCATGTATCTTGATATAATTTTCATGGAGAGTAGACTTGTGTTGGATATTCTATATCTAATATATTAAAAGGCCGTCGCTAGTATTAGGTCAAATAAGAATATAGATTTGTACGGGTAATATTTCATGCTGTTAAGATAGGTATAATAATTTTTCCCTCGTCTATTCATTGTACATCGTATGATATGTATACCAGAATACTACTCTCTATCCTATCAACAATAATTATAATTAAAGTATACACTCAATATTATAATTAGAATCCTCAATTATAGCCTAGAATAAAGGATTAATTTATTCCATTAGCCCCCTCAAGCAAGACGTGGATGAGGTCCAACTCGTAACTTGGCACGAAAAAATTCAAATAGCGGACGATGAAGAGCTTTTGTAAAGATATCCGCAATCTGTAGGTCAGACGATATGTACTCGTGTGTAGGCGCTTACTTGAAACAGTTCACGAACAAGTGAAAATCAATATCGATGTGCTTGGCACGCTTGTGAGAACTCGGATCTTGACTTAGGAAAAGAGCACTACTATTGTCCGAATATAGAGTAGGACAAGAGGTAGGCTCGATGTGAAGCTCGCGAAGTAGCTGAAGCACGCAAACAATTTCTGAGGCTGCATTAGCAAGAGCGCGATATCAGATTCACAACTTGAACGAGAAACCGTCGGCTGTTTCTTAGCACTCCAGGAAACAAGATTTCCACCAAGAAAAATGGAGTATCCGTAAGTCGATCGTCTCATTTCCACACAACGAGCCCAGTCAGGTATTCAAACCAAAGCATTTGACTTATTATGCTTGTACTCGCCTTTTCAATGCTCTTGTTACGGTTAGTGAACCTCATGGGATCAAATCTGCTTTGAAGCGACCAGATTGGGTTGTCGCTATGAACAAAGAATTCAATGCTTTGCAATCCAATCAGACTTGAGATCTTGTTCCATGTCTTACAAATACTAATATTGTGGGATCTACATGGGTTTTTTCGAACCAAGTTTTTAGCCGATGGATCGATTGATCGTCATAGAGCTCGTCTTGTTGCTCAAGGTTTCACACAACTACCGGGTTTTGATTATTCTCATACCTTTAGTCCCGTGATTCGGGCTTCTACGGTTCGCATTGTGCTTTCTATTGCAGTACTGAATAATTGGCCTCTTCATCAATTGGACGTAAAAAATGCTTTTTTGAACGGTATTCTATCAAACTTGTATTCATGGAGCAGCCACCTGGATTTGTTTATGCCAATTTCCAAATCACGTTTGTCGTCTTAAAAAGGCCTTATACGGCATAAAGCAAGCTCCCCGTGCATCATTTCAATGGCTCAGTGATTTCTCTTGAGTATTGGATTTATCTGCAGCCGTATCGATTCATCGCTCTTCATTTATATCCGTGGTCCATCAGTTATATATCTTTTAGTATATGTCGATGATTTCATTCTGACGGGAACTCAATAGAAAACTTGTAATGGAATAAATTAAGCCTTTATTTCTAGGCTATAATTGAGGGATTCTAATTATAGTATTGATTGTATACTTTAATTATAAATTATTGTTGATAGGATAGAGAGTAGTATTCTTGTAAAATATCATACGATGTACAATGAATATTAATTAGAATCCCTCATTATAGCATAGAATAAAGGCTTAATTTATTCCAATAAATGCTATCTCGAGAGAGATTAGATAGCCTTGTCGATTAAATCACCGTACGAAGATAGGTGGCAAACTCATTATTCAACTAGGAAAAGCAGCAAATGATCATACATCTTCTTATGATTATATATAGGTGTTTCTATAATAAATCGACCAATATTTATCGTTCGAGATAATTCATCATTTGTTTTCTTTCGTTTAGCAAACATATTCTTTGTTTAGCTGAAAAAGGGCGAACACTTCCATTATATTTTTTACATTTCAAAAGAGTTTGTTTATTTTAGGGCGTTAATTTATAGGCAGGCACGTACTAGTCAATAGAAAACTCAGTACGGCCATTCGAAATCTTCATATATTGCCATCTTAAATAAACAAATAAATAATTATTAATCGTCGTCAGCCTTGGAATATTTTATTACCCACTTGTTTTTTTCAATTTCAACAATAATCATATAATTACAGATACGCTCCAAAACTATCAGTTAATTAGTACTAAGCTCCTTTCATTATAGTAGTCATATAAACACCAATTTTCGTTCCATGTAAAATGAGTATCCTGATTTTTAACTTCCTTAAATAGACACGATTTTTCAAGCTTCTTTATTGCTTTCGAACGAACGAACAAGGACGAATGTTGACAATTAGAACAATCACGGGGTGAATTTATAAATAATCTACAGTACACAGACCAAATATTAAATATCCAGATAATTATTGAAGAAAGAGGACGAAAGCATAAGGTAAAAGGACAAGGTTCGTACTTCGTACAGTCCGCGATTAGAATATGTACCTTCCTTACATATTCACTCCACCGAATAACATAAGTAATAAAGATTACTCCTCTCCCAAAATCTAGACTTTCTCGTTTACTGGGGACGGTACGACGTCGTAGTACTTTTACCGAATTGCCCTCGTCAAACTCCCCTGTCCTTGCGCGTACGGCACCGTCAAAAGCCGTCGGCGCATCTCATCCTTTCCTTCTTTGCCAGCGTTTCGTTGATAAGGGCAATTACGTCATCTTTCGCAGTGTGGGATAGCTTTTCAAATCGAACAAAGCTTCGTCATTTTGGGTTTTGTGTGTATAGATAGATAGATAGATAGATTCTTTCTTCCTCAGTCCACAACTCCACTTGGCAACCACTGCACGAATATAATCTGCTGCTGTTCTGTTCTTACTTATTGCCTCTCGTTCTTACACAACTTCTCTCCTCTTACAAGCTATAGAAAAGCTGTTTTGCTCTTAAAACAATCGAACCCACAAAAAATATCGTCTTAATCTCG
>JAPQWV010005662.1:0-16600 GCA_027422505.1 Craterostigma plantagineum
ATGATTTTAATTTGTGGAAATTTCGTTGTTGTGCATTTCTTAGCTGTTGTTTGGGACTATTATTTGGTAAAGTCGAATTCAGCAATTACCTTCATTAATGAGATTAAAAAGAGAGAGATATGAGAGGCCAAAAAATTAATTTATTTAAAATCACGGGATTGGTATTTTAAACGGCCAAAATTACTAGATTAGCACAACGTTAGCCGCTTTCGTTTTGAGTTACTATGTTTTATAATTGCAAACTTATGTCACCCAAGTAACTTGCCTGAGTTTTTTTAGGTCATCGGTGAGTTTTTCCGGCGAAACTTGCCAGAAATTCGACGTGGCAGATGACACGTCAGCAGCCACGTCGGATTTCCGACAATTTTTGCTGGAGTGATCCAAAAAAATACCAATTATATTACTTACTGATCTAATTTTGCAATTATGAAACTTAATGACCTAAAAAAACGGATACCTTAGTTAGTGAGCTAATTTAATTAATTGGCCTTTTTAACATATCACGAAACTATTTTCGATGCACAAACACGAGCGATCTTGAATAATTGGCAGCTTTAACAAATGGGTGTTGACCGGAAAACGGACAAAACGGTACTAAATTGTTTCAAAAATGAAAATCTAGTTTAGAAAAATGTACGTGTGGTGTGTATCATATATAATTATTCAGTCAATAAATAATGACTTTCGAGTATTTCATTTACCTATTTGTAGGGTATGAAAGGATCATTAAAAAAATATTACCGTTACATGTTTTTTAACATTTATTATTTTCACATCAATTATAAAACCAGTTCGAAGATATATAACTATTGAATACAATTAGGAAACCAATTCAATAATTTCTCCATAACAAATAGACTATAATTTGTTGATCTTACACAATTGTTTGCAATACATTTCAATATGACAGGAAATAATGATTACAGCGTACTAAACTAAAGAAATAACGTAGAGTCCACTTAAACGTAGCTTAGGATTAGGACAACCGAAATTGCACATCAAATTTCTTCTTCACTTATAGATATATTTATCATAGAGCCTGAAAGATATTCAATGAGTTCCCATTAAAGCTGCTGCGTGATAATTAAAGTGGCATTATTAAATACAGACAATTTGATTTCAGATCCCAACATAAGTTTTCGTTTAGGTTTCAGGTCCTTGTCAGAATTCACTTCAGTGTTTTTCAATATCACTTCATGATTCTGCATACCAATTCATCGTTCTGCAATACCACTTCATTGTTCTGTAATAACACAAAACGATAGTCCAATACCAGTTCATATACACTGTATAACATTTGCGTAAATTTTAGGTCCTTATCTCTAAATTTAAAAGAAATTGGGTCCTTAACCCTAAAAATTTTCTGAAATGGGTCTGAAACCTATTGGGTCATGAACTTCGTTAGCACTTATTAATATATTTGATAATCCTTTTTTGGCTAACTTACTTATCCCATGTGATTTGATTCTTCAACTCTCACGCGGATAAAACTTTGGCAAAAAAAATATCCTCTTATACTTACTTTCGAATGCATTTTCTAACCCCCATTATACTTTTGTAAATAATACATAATGAGTACAAAAAAAAATTACGGTGAAAAAATTATAAATGTGGCACTGGCCAGGCCCAGTAAGCCCATTTACTCGGTAAAAAAAATCCAACGTCCTCCTTTCGATAACCGTTCTCCAACCGTTTTTTTTCGGGTTCTGTGATCGGTTCTTGACCCCGGCCCGGATCAGTTTCCAACAGCGACGAGTTTCCACGTTACGTAGTTAATCACATCAATGCTTTGCTTAGTAACCTTCCACAACCTCGAAAATATGTTTTCTGTCATTACACCAACAAGAAAATCCCCTAAAGTAAAACAAAAATAAGCATATGTTTGAAGTGAATTCCAGTAAATCCAACGACGTCGTCAATCACAACAAGACACGTGTCCCCGTATACACAGCCATAGCCTTCCTTGTTAATATTATGCCTTATTGCCTTCTGCAAATTCTCTATCTCTGCTTCCTCAACGTTCGTCGTAGCCATCCAAGGTAAAACTAAGCTGTAGTAGTTGGGAAAGAAATAGCATTGCTGGCGTTAATTTGTTGCGCATTATGAACGCTTCCTAGTATTTGTTCAGTTCAGACAAGTAATTAAGCCTGCGATCTTACAGTTTAGCGTTTCCAACCTTCTTGTTAGTTTCTGCGTTAATCGCGTAATAGAACAAACCATAGGGAGTTTGGTCTTCTTTTAGGTATTCAATCATTCATAACTTGTATTATTAGGTTTCTAGTGCAGATAAAACCATCCGCTGTTGCACTTGCAGTGCAGATTGAATGTCCGCAACGTGTTTGATTATATGCGGCTTTGTGAATTCGACTGAGCTTCTTGCCTGCTAAGTCACAACAATGAAGAGTCTGCGTAAGAGGTTATGGGACACAGAGAAGCCTGTTCTGGGAATAATGACCTTCGACGCATCGAAATCGATGTCCAAGGTTGTCCATATGTGGCACTGCCTCACAGATAGGCAGATGCAGAGAGTCAGAGAATACGTTGCAAGCTCAGTTGGGATCAAGAAGCTCGTTTCTGACGACCAGACTACCTCATGAGCCTCGCCCTGGCCGAGATAATCGACACCTTCGCCGCCGTGGCCAAGTCCGTAGCTTTCCTCGGTAAGAAGTGCACAGAGCCCATCTACCATAACCTCGAGGGCATCTTCGACGATCCATCTGATCAACCGAGATGGTACAAATGGCAGTACAGGCCTGAGAAGATGGAGAAGAGGGTCCGTAAAATGAGCAGATTCGTGGCTGCGACCGAGGAGCTCTATTCCGAGATGGAAGTTTGTCCGAACACGAACGGAGCTTAAGGCAGTTGGAAGCAGTGCGAACCCGAGGAAGGCCAAGATGTCCGAATTCAAACAGAAGGTGGAGCTTCACCAACAGCTAGTTAAGGATCTGCAAGAGATTTCGCCATGGGTTCGAGCTTACGATTACGTCGTCAGGCTTCTCTTCAGATCCCTATCAACTATCATGGAAAGGATCAGACACGTCAGCAGCGTGGGCCAAAGCGGCCGTCATTTGTCTGCTTCTCTTGGGAGGTCCTTATCGAATGTAGGCTCGACTTCATCTGCCGTACAAAGGAGCCGAAGAAATCAGATGAAGGTTGGGCGTTTTCCGACGGTGAGTTTCAATGGGTGCGTGACAGGTGGCATAGGGTCTCCTTTCGTCGACAGCTCATTCAGGTCGAATGAGGCTTCTTCGAGTTACTTCGAAGAGTCAAAGATTGGGCTTTTAGTCCCATTTCAAAGCTGGGAAAAAGCGTTTTCTTGGATTCAGGCGGCGCCTTTTGGTACGCCCGCCGCCTAATACCCTCGGCGATGCTGCGCTGGCCCTACACTATGCGAACCTCATCCTACTGATTGAGAACTTTGCCGTGCTGGCTCACCCAATCGACCAGATGAAAGGGACGATCTTTACGATATGCTGACGGCCAACATAAGGAAGGGTTTCAGGGCGGAGGCGAAGAGTTTCGCCGGAAATAGAGGTTCATTTGAGGAGTGGAACTCGGCCGTTGCGAGGACCTTGGAATGGATATCGCCGCTGGCTCGCAATACGGTGCGGTGGCAGAATGAGAGGGGCTTCGACCGGCCGAGTCGAGCCCGGCGGGGTCTGGCCTGCTTCTTGTTCAGACGCTTTACTTTGCCGACCGCAACGCGGCGGAGGCGGCGATTGTCCGACTCTTGGTTGGTTTGAACTTCCTTGCTAGGTTTCAAGAATCTTACGTGCGATAGGTGGACGTGTAATAAGGACGAATGGGCATGATTAATGATGTAATGAGAAAACCGCTGTGTAATAATGACACGTTTACAGTTTATTTCGATGATGGAAGAAGCTTCTCTCTCTCTCGCTCATTATTTTCCCAGCTTATTAGTATATTAGAATAATGACAAAATTGGCAATGGTCATCATCATTCTCATCCTCAAGGCTAAAGCGTTTCCTCTCTTTTCCTTTTCGAGTCAACGAAATCAGCAATACCTGAAAACAACGAACATCATCGTCGAGCTTCTCTAATTTTGCCCAAACGAAGAAAGGATGCATTCGTCTCACTTGCTGCTCGAAGAACCGATTCGGATGGCCTCGATTCTCCAGCCATCCAAAGCTGTAAGTCTTTTTCATTGCATAATTTTGGTGAGGATGTGGAGAATTTCTATCTAGATGTATTTTTTGTTTGGTTGATTACTGCAGAACTTCTTCCCTGCGATGACTAAGATCGTGGGGAATTTGGGCCCACGCTCGCGATCGATCGAAGCGATTTCTGGCTGCCTTAATGCTGGGATGTCCGGTAATGAGATTGAATTTTGGTTTTTTTTCGTCGGTTTTTTTTTTTTTTTTTTCTTGATGGTCCTTGATAGATTTTCAATGATTGGTTTCTTTGAATTGGGATGGGACAGTGGCAAAATTCGACTTTTTCATGGGGTGACGCCGAGTATCATCAAGAGACACTTGAGAATTTGAAGAAGGCTATTAAGAGCACCAAGAAGCTATGTGCTGTACGTAACACGTTATATACGAGTGAAAAATGTCTAGCTCGAATAGGATAAGCTTGTTGAATTACGAAGTGTTTGAAGAATCACTATTTTTCTTTCTCTATCAATGGTCTCTTCTGTCCAATTGTCTGGCTTCTGATTCTTCTGTAATCTGCTCTGTATACCTTGTCTCTTTTTAAACTAAGCGAAGATACCTTATGGTTGGTTTTTTATGTTTTCTGAAGGTTATGCTGGATACAGTGGGCCCCAAATTGCAAGTTGTTAACAGAAGTGAGAAGGCAATACACTCAAGGCAGATGACAATGTCACTCTGACACCTGATCAGGGTCAAGAAGCTTCATCTGAAGTTTTGCCAATCAATTTGCTTGGCTTGCAAAGGTTAACGCTTTTGTCCTTTTCTTGCATTAGTTATTTATCTATTTATGGGTTTGGCATCATTACGTTCATCTTGCTTGTTGTTGTGTAATTCCTACAGGCTGTGAAAAAAGGGTGACACCATTTTTGTCGGCCAATATTTATTTACAGGAAGTGAAACCACGTCTGTTTGGCCTTGAGGTTGGTTCTGGGACTCAATTATATAGTCTGTTTTAATTTTTTGTAAATCATTGACGATCAAAACTCAAAAAGTATATGTTGATCGTCCTCTTGAATGGTTTCTCCAGTTTGTTACCTCAATTAGCATTGGAATATGTTCTGTGGACTGGTGAATGAAGTAAAAGCGATGATGTACTTTGTGCAATCAGAATTCAGCTACACTGGCTGGATCGTTGTTTACGTTGCACGCTTCCCAAATTCGTATCGACTTACCCACACTATCTGAAAAGGACAAGCAGGTGAGTGTTAGCGGAAATAAGACGGTGTTGGTGATTGAAATAAGTTTACTCATCGTAACATTTCTGCGACTGTTTCAGTGGCCACAATTTTTTGTTCCATTGTGCTATATCTTCTACTACTTCAGGTTATCAGCTCATGGGGCCTGAAACGCAAAATTGATTTTCTGTCGCTGTCTTATACGCGACATGCAGAGGATGTCCGTGTGGTAACATGAAAGAGAAAGAAAGCTCTTTGTTACCTAATTTTTGTTATCTCTCTATCCAGATAATCTTATGTTAAGGTGGTTATAGGCACGCAGTTTTCTTTCCAAGCTGGGAGACGTAAGTCAGGCTCAAACCTTTGCTAAAATTGAGAACGTAGACGTAAAATCAAATTAATTGCTTTTAGCTAATTAAGACAACAACATACAATGGATGGCTTGTCCTTACCACCACCAAACATTTGCAAAGGCTTGGCCCAATTTGATGAGATTCTAAAAGAAGCAGATGGTATCATCCTTTCCCGAGGGAATCTGGCATAGATCTCCCACCTGAGAAGGTGAGTTCCTATGCTCGTTTGATTTATTCATAAATTAATTTCATACCTCTTATTATCAATGGCCCCCTTTGTTCTGTTCTGTGTTAACCTCAGGACTAACGGTAATGCCTGAAACAAATGGATTCCGTAGCTGTTTATATGATAGTGGATGAATAAGACAGCAATTTCATCAATTTTTAACCCCTTCGTGTAGAATAATTCTTAGCTTTGAGTATCCTTTTGTTTTTTGCAGGTGTTCTTGTTTCAGAATGCTGTTTACAAATGTAACATGGCTGGGAAGCCAGCAGTGGTAACTCGTGTTGTTGATAGCATGACCGACAACTTAAGACGACCCGAGCAGAAGCAACAGACGTTGCCAATGCTGTTTTGGACGGTTTGTATCCACCACTTAAATCTTTTTGCGCCATCTGCGCTGAAAAGTAAATGATTAGCCGCACTCTTCTTCAGGATGTGATGCTATTCTTCTTGGAGCTGAGACCTTACGTGGACTGTACCCTGTCGAAACTATTTCGACTGTCGGGAAATTTGTTGCTGAAGTACGGACATAAGTTTTCTCACAAATTATCTGTCCCCCTCGAATTTATTCTTTATTTTAAGTTTAGCTTCGTGCGACCCGTCGTTGAGCATTGTATCTTCTGCCATTCTTCCGCAGGCTGAGAAAGTAATCAATCAGAACGATTATTTCAAGAGGACAGTAAAATTTGTTGGGGAGCCAATGTCACACTTAGAATCTATTGCTTCCTCCGCGGTAATGATGTTAACAAACTAGCTGAAGTCACGTACATAAAAGGATACCCTTTTTGGCCAGTAAATGTGTCAAATTTTACGTAATCATTCTGTAAATATCCGTGCTTGTAGGTCAGGGCAGCTATTAAAGTGAAGGCATCGGTCATCATATGTTTTACTTCGTCGGGAAGAGCAGCAAGTAACATCAACATCACTTTGGGATATTCCTTCTTACATAGCATACGACCACAATCATTTAAATCTCCCAAACGCAGATTGATAGCCAAGTATAGGCCGACGATGCCCGTTTTATCTGTCGTCATCCCACGCCCCAGGACAAACCAATTGAAGTGGAGCTTTAGTGGTGCATTCGAGGTTCATTTTCGTCATAAAAAAATCTCCTTTTTTTCAACAATGTCCCGCCGTTCAAGCTAATAATCATCTTTTTCGTGCATTTTTCAGGCTCGGCAATCACTTATAGTGCGTGGGTCTTTCCATTACTGGCCTATCCACGCCACCCAGTAAGTCCCTCGCTATCAAGCGAAGTGAGAAGGGTATCTTTATAACTTAACGTCTTTCTGTCTATCTTTTACGTAGGCTGAATCCACGAATGCTACCAACGATTCTGTTCTGGAGATGCATCTGTTATAAAGATCATCGAGCTCAAGGATTAGCGAATGCAATACGATAAGGTAAGAAAAAAGCCCTCAACTGGGAAAGATCATCTTGTGTTATCGTCGTAAAATATACGTAACTTCGACTTGGGTGATAATATTTTTTTTTCGAGTGCATGCCATAGCAAATTGGTGGTGTGGTGTTGTAACCGATAATAAGCGGCACTATTCTTAGGGGAAGGGAAGTTGAGATATCATATCCTCCTCTAGACATTGAAATATGTTTGTAGGTAATAAAATGCAGTATCATGCTTATGCTTTGTGTTTCATCTTTATGACAGCGGCGCCGATGCCCAAAATCACCGGCAGGTGCAAAGCTGTGTGACCTGGCAAATTATTTTCGTGACGATGATGAAATTATTTAGCATAAATTATCATCGCAAGGATAAGAAATAAAACATGAGAACCGTAACGGTTACCAAAAGCTTATGCATTGGCATTGAACAGTATACATAGCGCCCATGCCTAACTGATAAGGCGTCTGACTTCTAATCAGGCGATTGTGGGTTGGGTTCGAGTCCCACTGGTGCGATAAAAATAATTTGTTTTTCTTAATTTTTATTATCAAAATCTTGTTACTACAATAAGTATAATTTTAGGAAACTACGTGGTTTAAATTTTTCCGCTTCAAGGAAATTCCAGTTGATGAATCTGGTCGGCTCATTTGGTAAATGACTGGATGCATAAATAAACAGAATGCACTTAAATTAAATAACCCCACAATAATACCTATCGATTCCTCAATTTGTAAAGTCAATCATCATATCATATTCGGGTTTTCCTTTTCAACGTATATGATATGATAGTGTATAAATTGCATGGAAAACATAAAAGAAATGAGGCCGGCCGGAGATTGAAAGGAAAATGACAGAGTAAATCAAAAGAACAGTTGTGAGTGTGTAAGAATGATTAGTATTTCTCCTTACGAAGATTACATGTCTGGGACAACTGATGTTTTAGCAGCAAGATGAGTGAGAGCACGTTTGTGATAAGTGTGGCGCATCTTCTTGTATTTCTGCACAAACGCTGAAAGATCGATCTCTCTGTCTAAAAGCTGTCTATGAAGAGCCTCAGATTCTTCGTCAACCTCGTTCATCGCATCTGAAGATATAATCTAATCATCGTAAGACAGCCGTCCATGAAGGATATTAATACGAGAATAACACAATTTTCACCTTGTAGTCTTTGGAGAAATGATGAAGGAGAATATTGCTTGAGGGCCTCTTCCTTTTTCCTCTCGAGTTCGCGTAGTTTTTCTTGAGCGGCAGCTAATTTCAGTAGTTCGAATGATTCTACACTGAAGTGAAGCCATAATTGAGAATTCTTGAAATGGGATAGTTTTTTTTTTCCAGAAGAAGGTTCTTGAATTGGGATAGAAAAAGAGCTTACCTGATTCCCCAGTTCCATTATCCCAGGTTCTTTTTCCAGATTCTCTCCTGTGAAAATAGTTCATTCGATGTTGTGTCAATCTCAGTTTGCACGTAGGTTGTAAAAACTACGGGTGAGTTGAGCAAAGAACTTACTAGCAAGCTGCAGTGTTTCATTGCTGAGATCATCTCTGACCTGGTTGACCAGAGCGATAATAACAGAAATTGGTTAAAAAGAAAAAAGAAAGCGCAAAATCTTATAGTTATGAAATCAAGACTTGAGATATTGAGACTTACCCGATTTTGTGTCCTGACCGGTTCGAGTGAAAGCATAAATCTCTGATAAGCATCCTTATCTTGTAGAAGCTTTCTTAGTTCATCCACACTGATATATCAAAGGGTAAGAACATGTGCAGTGAGAATTAGCAACATCACATTATTTTTAACCAACTCAGAAGTAATGCTTCGGGCTTCATATATGCTTATATTTGCTTTTAGAAGGGTTTGATCTAAGAATCTTCCGATCGTTCTATAGTGGCTGCATATATAGTAGCAACATGGAAACGATCAAACACCTTTCATGGTCTAGAGAATTTCATCACTTCAATACAATATGGTAAGGTTAGACACTTTCCAAGAATGCCTTTCCAGAATAATTCAAACCTTATGATGAATTTACACGAATTAATCGCTCACCTTTTATCTTTCAGTGCAGAAATTATTCCAGCAGCCTCTGCTGGTGAAACACTTACTGTAGAGTTTTTTTCTCATCGGAAGCAATGAGCTCGGCGAGGGCGTCGAATACCATGAATCTCCAGGCATATACTCAGCTGAAGTTGCTGCTCCTTTTTAGCCCTGTTTAAAAATGGATCAGATGTAAATAAATTACTTCGACAAAGTAGCAAGACATCATGGATTAGCTCGCAGATAATAATGGGGAATTGATTTGGAAAAAACGTTCAGCTCAAAATATAAGGAAATATGAACAGCTCATGAGACCAAAATACGCATGATATTGTAGCTATTGCATGAATTTTCATGGTAAGCAAGGTTGAAATCCCAGAAAAAAAAAAAAAACCAAAAAGGAAATACAGCGGCTGATTAAACACAATTCATAAACCATAGCAACAGTGAGCTAGCAGAATGATTAAAGACCACCGCACAAACCCAAAACTAACTCATAAACAATAGCTGCAGCGCGTGCAAAAATAATAAGAAATCCATAGCAATTACCTATTATCCAGACCACCAGGCGTCAAATTCAAGCACTTCGTCGAGGACAAGTAAAGCTCGAAAGATTTAGGTGGGGGTGGATTATCAATTTCAAGGAAAAAAAAGATCAGACAACGACGTATTAACAAAACTCTCTTGAACGACTTTGAAAGAGGTCCTGTTAGGAATATTTATTGTGTTCAATTATTTATTTAATCTTAGCTTTGTAATTCATATTAATCTAGAACCTAATTGTAAATATACCCGACTTGTGGGTATATTAGTAATATTGGGCCCATTAGCCCATTAGGGCTTTTGTATAAATACCCTAAACACATTAGTGTTTAGGGTTGCTGAATCATAATTGAGTTGACGACTTTTCTGAAGAACTCGCGCGCTCTCTCGTCCAACTCTACAATTCGTCTACGGTATTACTTCGTTTATTGCTTCCGTAAATCATCGTATCAGGTAATACTAATCCATTTGATTCAGTACAAGACCAGTTGGATAAAATCGGCCTAACAAGTGTATCAGAGTGAAATCGCTTGGATAAATTCATCAGATTATCTCGGCTTGATGTTCGAATTTTTCGCTTTTTAATTCAAAAATCATCAATTCCTCTTCGTCCCAATTCCCAGATTCTTCTCGGCTCATGGAGAACGCCATAGGTGTATATTCGCTGCTCGTGACTCTTGATCGAAATTTTTCGAATTTTTTTTGCAGCCGAAGAACAGTTTGGACGATGAACATATTTTTTGAATTCTCGAGATCTTGATCAAAATTGCCCATCTCGACATCTTTCTCGACAATTTACTCGAAATCAGCATCTCGACATCTGCAGCACTCGACATTTTGATCTTGTCGACATTTGAACCTTTGAAGTTCTCGACAATTTACTCGACAGTTTACTAAGGGCCTCGACATTTAGTCTCTCGAAATTTTTAAGCTACTCGACATTTATTCTTCTATCGATATTATCCACTCGACATTTATTCTTCTATCGACATTTATTCTTCTATCAAATCCACTCGACATTTATTCTTCTATCGACATTTATTTTCTATCGATATTATCCACTCGAACACGCTAAATTATCCCTCTCGACATTTTCTTTTAGTTGGCCTCTCGACATTTTATTTGACTTGGGCCTCTCGACATTCCACATCTCTCGACATTTTCTTAAGTATTTAAGAAACTCGACAAACCACTTGATTTCGAATCTCACAAAGTCTCAAGATCTCGACATTCTAAATTTTTAGCCAATCACAATCATTCTTTTGTCAGCATTGCATCATTTCTATCATCATCGCCCATTACTCGTTCATCAATCATTATCTCACATCATTATATATATAATATATATATATTCATATACACGTAATACATCTTCAAACACCACTCATCATCCAAGTCCATCACCACTTTTATCTTCATTCACTCACACACGCAATCTCATCAATCATCATCCACGAATTTTAACTTGTCCCAATCATCATTATACATATACTTATATATATATATATATACTGATTAGTTATATATATACATATAAATTATATATATAAAATAACAATAATAATAATAAAAAAAAAAAAATTTCAATTAACTTCGGCTATTATTTTATCCTTCGTATTTTTCTAACATTATTTGATTTTTCTGAGTTAGAGATCTATTTAGCTGATCAACACGATTAAGATCCACATCCAACCTACTACAACATTGGCACATTATAGAAAGGTGGTTAGTATCTTTTTCGAAGTTTTCGACATTACTTCAAAACTTTTCGGTGTACACCAAAAAGCTTTAACAAAGCTAAAATTTTCGAAACTTCACGGTAACTCTCAACAAAACCAAAATTTTTCCAGAACTGAACTTTCAATAGCCACTTTCAATATGTCGTATCATTGGGAACAGAAAGCGAATGAACAAGCTAAAGAAATTAAGAAATTAAAGCGTGAATTACTTGAGCTAAATCATCTAGAACTCATAGCAACTGAGTGGAATGTAGCCGCTCAACAATATGAGATTATTTGTAAATACCTCAATAAAGGTATACTAGATCTATCCTTTAGAGACAATTATTGCGAAGCTAGTCGACCAAAATTCTTTTCGGCGCTTGTCGGGGGAAAACGATTTACATGTAATAGACCATCTCGTGGTTGAAAATTTCCGGAGGTTGCCAGTAAAATCTCCAAATTAAACGCAACCTTTGGAATCGGAAAGAGTAGGCTTTCGAACGGAGAAGGAAAAACTTTTAGAGGAATATCAAATCTCAGAAATTCCCGCACAGAGACCCTTGCGCCGGTGTGTTGGGCCCGCGCCCATGGACAAATGTCGAAGCTTACTCTGAAGATGAAGCACATACCACTGCAGCTACTCTCCCAACTGACTCATCTTCTGAGACTGAGATTGCCGCTCAAGTGGAAAAAGACGTACTTCTGACAATTATATCTTCACTCGAAAAACAAGTCAATAACTCCATTGATCTCTCCCCACAACTGCATCTGGCTAAGCCTAAGATAGAATCATCACTCCACAAGAAAATAAAAGGGAAGGAGATAGCCAAAAGAGAAGACTTATTATTTGAAAAATTTGCATCCCCCTCAAATCATTACTATTCCTACGATGATGCACTTGACTTGAATTCCCGTTTTCGTTTTGCAAGCGCAACCCCAATCAAGAACGACACACGGTTCTTCTGTAAAGGCAAGACGGACTTTCTAGCCGAAATTTCACGCCTCCAGGACATCAATAAATTACAAGCAAAGGAACACCAGAATCAATATGAAATATTCAAGTTCGAAAAGGAAAAACTTCTGAATGAAATTTCCCTCCTAAGAAATCTCAACGATCATTCATCTGAAGTTGGTTCATCTTCGACTTATGATTTAACTCATAATGATGTGTCAAATTTGGCTACAGGCAAGAAACTAACCAAGAAGACGAAGACGATGGACAGGGTCAGGAAATCAAAATCTAAAACCTCTCCTACCAAGGCCTTCTACTCTACAAACTATGCTTCTGATGAACATAATTTTATTTCTTCGAAGACAACTAATTATTATGAAGTTTTCCGTCTTAATAAATCTAATATTTATAAGTTGCATCACTCCTCTACTCGACAACCATCATCGCATGCAAGCCACGTCTCGAACACTCCCGTATTCAATCGATTAATGAATAAAAACTCAACAGGATATAATCTTAATGTTAAACAAATTTGGGTGCCTAAGCAAAAACATCACTCCACATCCCCACAACACTCAAAACAAGGATTGAAGCTATGGATTCCTAAGTCACAAATCAAATTGAATAGGACTTTAAAAGTTGACTTAGGATCAATATCTGAACCTTATGTGCTTAATCCGTTTTCTGCTAATAAGGGAGGACCCATCCAAAATGGGTACCAAAGTCCCAATAATATTTGCAGATATCCCAGCATGAGTAGGTACTATGAGAGCTGCTCCACACTCATGACTGGTATGCGACGAGGGCAGCTAACATTCCAGCGTGTATGGCATCTCGGGTTGCTCCACAGACACGACTGGTTAGCGATGTGAGCAACCAAACGTAGGTAAATTCTATATATGCATTCCATAGTTAAACTTTTGGCATGCGTATCGAACTGAAAAGACTATATACCTACTTTGAAACTAAAGGGTACATTATAGTTATGCATGCTTCAAAAAGACTTTAAATTCTAAATTTTTGCATGCATACATGAGCTGAAATGCATTAAATACCATGTTATAGGTACATTTCATTATGCATGGATCTTAAAAATTTTCGAGCTTAAATTTCTGTATGCATATGATCTGAAGCGCATAATACCTATTCTAACTTTAGAGCGACAAAAAAACGTACATTCTAATGCATTCTTAAAGAACAATAACTCTTTAGTTTGCATCTGCTTTAAAATAAATTAATACGTTCACGCTTATTTAATTGGGATAGAATTTACATGTTTAATGTGCATGCATTGAGGGGGAGCTACTCTTTTTAAAGAGAAGCAACTCTTATATTTGTCTTAAAGGGGAGAAATAACTAAATTTTTAGGGGGAGCGAACTTAATGTGTGAACTTAGGGAAAGGGATTCTCGAACGATAATTTTAATCCGAATATGCATCTTTTGAGGGGGAGTAACTCGGTTTAAGAAGCATGCTTTGAGTAGGAGGATTTTAAATATATATATTATATATATATCTATATATAATATATAAATAATATAATATATAGTTACTAGTATATTATTATTAAGATAATACATATATATATATATAAAAAAAACAAAAAAAAATCACAAAAAAAAAAAAACGGCAAAAAAAAAAAAAAAAAGAAAAGAAAAAAGAAAGGCTCATACTCTCATAATCTTACTTCAAAAGAGTTCCCTGTCTTCCAAAGATATATTTGAAGGACGAATCTCAAGCCTACAAGAGTTCAAGAATTCCAAAAGGCGTGACAACCATACACTATCACGAAGATGATCTCAACCGACCTGCTCCAACTCGCTGATCAAGCAGCACTCACCAAATTGACGGATGCATGGATTCTAAGTTCCCATGGTTCAGTCAGACCAAACTGAACCTAACCCCGGAACGTAGCCGAGTGTTAGTGACGATTCAAGTTCATAGAGCTACCCCTATTTGGAAATTCTTGACAACACCGAAGAGCGGAAGATACAAAATTCCCTTAGTCACAAATTACTCGGACCAACCCCATAGGTACAGGTGCTAATTTTTATTAGCCCCCGGGTAGAAGTCGTCGCATTAGGTCCAACGGCGCATGCACAACCAAGCCTTACCCACTCATTGATCTCCAACAGACCGATGTTTCACTAAATCACGGGGAGCCGCGTAATCTATCACTGCTTCACTTGGAAGCAGGAGATATTGAACTAAGTGGTAGTCAGCCCCACACCACTGAACTTTCTTGAACACATCGAGTCTAGGTGTCCTCACTACCTAAAAGTTTTATATTTTTTTAGGACACATACATTTTTTCCATCTGGACTTTGTGACCAGATCAGAACTTTCGTAGACATGTCATTCTAAGACATGCTTCGATGATCGGAAGGAAGTCCTGCCGTTGCAACATCAAAGCAACAACGGTTTAAGGCCATCGACTATGAGCTACACTCCTAGATCGATGTTAACGGGACGCCTATGTGGCCCTGGTTTATAAAGCCCTATTCTCGTAGGCCACGTCTCAGAGTTTAACTCTGAGTCGTGTCGACGGACTGCCTTTGTGGCTCCGTCAGGTTATTACCCAACCTGAGCACCCACCATTTCCGCCGCGCGTACCACTATGAAGACGGGCTCTCTCATGTAATTGATGGAAAAATCTGAAGGAGCCCAAGCACATTTTGACCCATTCTGTCCGGACGACGCGCGATCCTCTTGCCAAAGACGATGCCCCATTTTGACCCATCGCATGACGATCTCCCTAGCTCGATCTTCATGAGGGGGAGGAGCACTAAAGCAAAATGGGAGCAACACCACGACGAAAGTGCAATATAGATCAGAAATGCCAAATCTCAAGCGTCGCCAAAGAATCAAGCGAAGACCACAGAGTCCAACGATTGAAGTTGTCGCCTCATGTACGACTCTCCGATTTTAAAAGAAACTCCCCAATCACAACACAAGGTTGAACGAACGTAGGGGAGTTGAGCTGCAATCGAACGAAGAGATCGGACTCAAATGACAAGATACGATCAACAACTTCAGCATGGACTTCAAGAATCAAAGCTGCCGACTCGTGTACAGCTCTTCGAGTTTAAAGAGAACTCCCAATCCCAACACAAGGTTGAACAAATGTAGGGGGAGTTGCGACAAGTGAAGGAAGAGCTGGAACACCTAAAGAAAAGATTCGACTCATGTATGTCTCTCCAAATTTAAAGAGAACTCCTCAATCCAACAAAAGGTTGAACAAACGTAGGGGGAGTGGTGACTATCCAAGGGAGAGATCGAACACAAAATGAGGCGATCCAACAAGCAGCTTCAAGAAGAGAATTTCAGAACACGGTGAGATTTGATCTCCTAAAAGAAGAGGTCACAAGACAAGATAAAGGAGGATGTGAATGAAGAAGAACATGCATGCAAATGCTTTCGCGTACACAACTCCGATACGTGTTCTTTGAGGACTCAGGACGATTACAAGACGAAGATAACCAGTGCTGAATTGCAAATTGAACACAAAGGGGGAGATTGTTAGGAATATTTATTGTTTCAATTATTTATTTAATTCTTAGCTTTGTAATTCATATTAATCTAGGACCTAATTGTAAAATATACCCGACTTGTGGGTATATTAGTAATATTGGGCCCATTAGCCCTTAGGGCTTGTATAAAACCTAAACACATAGTGTTTAGGGTTGCTGAATCATAATTGATGACGACTTTTCTGAAGAACTCGCGCGCTCTCTCGTTCCAACTCTACAATTCGTCTACGGTATTACTTCGTTTATTGCTTCCGAAATCATCGTACAGGTAATACTAATCCATTGATTCAGTAAAGGTTGATAAAATCGGCCTAACAGGTCCAAGTCGTCGTTTACGGCGGATCGGCGGAAAATCGACGGAGAACGTACAGAGTGTGTAAATCTTTCGAAGAAATATCACATCACTTCGATTTGACGAGCAAACTAAACGTGGAAACCAACGTAAGACTTGATCGACGCTCAAGGATCAAATGTCAACTCCTCATAAGCTTGCTC
>JAPQWV010005663.1:0-16543 GCA_027422505.1 Craterostigma plantagineum
CATCTACAAAAAAAACTTGTAATTTAATACCCTGTCAGCATTTTTTATATGTAGGTAGGTACCTATCAGAATAAATTTTTTCATATAGGTACCCGACCCAACGCAGGTACGCCGTATTAGCACATTTAGTACATTATAGCATGTATTGTGGTACATAATACGTTTAAGAAATGATATGCTGTATTAGCACATTTAGGTACCATATAGAAATCGTATAGGGTACCTTATAAAGGTGTGAAATGTACGCTATGCATGCATAGCAAGGTACAATTTTTATACATCAATTGGTACAAACATTAAGTCGTACCTAATTGTAAAAGTTTATGACACTGGTACTAATTTGTAAAGTTTTTATTCAAGTGGTATACTTTTAATAATCTCTAATCAGTCCAAGAGGTGTGTTTCATTTCGTTTTATTTTTTGTACTTTGAGAGTTCTATATTGCTTATTTTTAGTTTTCGGGGACGGTATTATAATTTGTATATTTTTATTTGTTCGTGTCATTTACTTAAAAAGCTCGCTTCGCAAGTATATATTTAGTTTTTAATTTTAAATTTTTGAACTTTTTAAAATTTTCAACTAAAGAACTCGAGCCCAGAAAATCGGTCGAGCTCGACCATTTACAACCTTATTTCATATTGAATTTGGTCGAATGGTAAAATAAAGTAATATTGAAAGATGAAAGAGGGGAATAAGGTCATCTTATATTTTCCCAAGATAATATTAACTGTTTATAATTAATTAATATATTTGATGGTACGTTCGCATTAATGATAGTTAATACTAACCCCTAATAGCAAACTAACATGTCAATGAAGAATCAGTATAGCTTTCATTTTTTCCATTTCAATATCCTCTCTTTTTTCTTTATATTTTATTTAATCAATTGTACAATAGTTTGATGAGTAGGCTCGATCGAAGCTCAATTCGAATTCATCATAGTTAGAGATTGAGCTCAAGCTAAGCCGAATGGTATGAGGCTAACGTTTCCAATTTAGGTAAAATGTAAATAAATCACATCGTACGCACTGCGAAGGTAAAACTTAATTTGACAAATCAGTACAATAATGAAGTTTAAAGGGACCACATATCGTGTATATATAATGCCATATACATATAAAATATTATATATATATATAATATGTACATGTACATAGTCCACGACGGTCCCCATCAAATTGTTAACCATTGACATATATATTTGTACATACCGTGTGACGTGTGACCACAAGTAACAAAGGACAAAAGTAAAAGTTGATTGTTGCGTGTGTTGTGATCAAACATTTATTAAATTGTTGGCGTCATGTTTAACTTCTTTTTTTTTTTTTAAACAAAATGTGTCAACGAGCTTTCTCAAGGTTAAGATATGAATGACAAAAGAGTTTCTAATATCGAATTAATAACATGTTAGACACATACGCGATTACAAATCGTCAATCGTTACCGCAAGTCAAATAATTAAAATGGTTTAGAGTTTGTAAATTCATTCGCCATTACTCCGTAACAAGATTTTCACATATCATGGCCCCTTTCCGGTTGAAATTGTCTGTCCCACAATCTTTGTCTCATTTCCTATCCCGTTGTAGAATTAAATTAAAAATGATTCATATGATTATCGAAATACATATGATATGGATATCAAATTGATCATCATAAACAAGGATAAACCGAACTATTTATTTAATTATCATGTAAATCACAAGAATAACGATGATTTATGATATGGTAGAATATATAATTAAAAAATTAAAAAAATAAAGAAGGAAATTTGTGAACTACATGATTTAACATTCGACCTTGATTGTTTGGGAGATAGATGACACATAATTTAATTTGTGGTAACGCTTTTCACTTGGCTATAAAAGACATTAGAAGCCAAGCAATCTCTCCCCCCCAAAAAAAAAGATATAGATGGCTATTTGCAAGAAAAATGAACTTTATTCGATTTGCAGAAATTGCGAAGATCCTTTGCATTTAGTCCCTGAACTTTATTTTCTTTTTGCAAATTCCTCCCCAGTCAAATTTGCACCTGAGTTACATTCTTACATTTATTACAACTCTGCTTATTCTCAAGACCTCTTAATACCAACCCTGCGATGATATGCTCTGCTCACACGCACACATCCACGCCCACACGTCATTTTTTTTTTCAATTCTCCTCTTATTTGTCTTTGATAGGCCGAAGAATGAGAGACTTTCATACAACATTTTCTCGACTCAAAAAACAACCACTTACTTCGCCCAACAAATACCATTTTATATAACATTTGTTTTGTACTCTTGAATTAATGCACAATAATCTCGGTGGAGATTACAAGTTCGATTTCACTTTTAGTATGGGACCAAAGGCAAGGGACGAAGAGATTAATCCGCTAAAAATGCAGTTGTCTCCCATAGTCTATAATGTTGTTCGAAATAAAGAATTAGTGCTGTTGAAAGTTTCGTAATTGTTCCATAGCCAATAATAAAATTTGGGTCAAATTAAGATCCTACTTAATCGAAATGGGGGGAAAATAATGCACAGTCACAAGGAAAGAACTGCCCAGAAAAATTAGTGCAGTCTAGTGATATGATAAGATCACACACTGTTCAAATGAACACTCGTAAGAGTTAAGTGATTAACAACGTATTATTTCCAGAAACCTAATGAATATTTAGTACAATCTAAGATCCCAAGTTAAACTCAGTCGACAAAAGCAAATCAACCTCGTCACATCATAAAAGCAGCATTGTAAAGAAGATTAAAGATTATTAGCAATAGCAAGCAAAGAACTAAAAGCTTTATCAGTAAAAAAAAAAAATACAAAACATGTACAGATAATACAATACAACCACCGCTCACCACCGTCAAAATCCAAAGAACTCATCCATCATCCCGTAATCCTCGCCGCCGTTCATCCCAAATAACAACGACGAAGACCCATCATCGACGACAGACCCAAAAACCCATTCTCCAACCCGTCGAGAACCCATCGTCGCGTCGTCGACGACGACGTCGTCACGGCCGACGCCGCTCCTCTCCTCCCCAGAGACGAAGACGGTCGGCATGTGCCCTTCGAACAGTGCCATGTGTCCGAAAAGCTTATCCTTCCTCGAAAAAGTGGTGCCGCAGGAGCACTTCCACCTGCTCTCGCCGCAGTGCTTGAGGTGGCTCCTCAGATCGGCGGCGACGGCGAAGCTCTTCTTATTACACTATCGCAGGAGTACATCTTCGGACAGTGGCTCCTCTTGAAGTGACTCTTGACGCAGACGACGCTCTTCAGTGGCCGGATTTCTTGTGGCCCTTGTTCCTATTGCAGCCGGCGTAAGGGCAAGAACCTCATAGTACTCTTAGTGGCCGGTTCGCCGGAGGGGGAGCCGCCGCCTTGCCCGCTTCGTTAGGGCTTCGACGGTCTTGAACTGATTGCCGTGGGCCCTCATGTGCATCCTTAGGTTAGCGTCGCGCTTGAACCCTTTCCCACATACGTCGCAGAAGTGGACGTGCTCGGCGAGGAGCTCGACGGCGTCGATCTCCACTATGTCAGTGTCGTCGGAGGAGTGGTCGGCCTCCGCCGCCGCCCTTTGGGCCGGGTTGGGGAGCGGAAAGGCGGCGGCGACAGAAGGGCGGCGGCGTTGAGGATGACTTGGTGGATGGCGGAGGAGATCTCGGCGTCGACCGTATCGATCTGAGATTGATTGAGGAGGGTTTGACCGTTGACCGAGTCGGCGAGGTATTTGTGCAGATCGTCCATTCGGGCTCGGATGGCGGCGAGGTTCTTGAGCGGATCGCCGCCGTGGACGGCGCGTTAGACGGGTGGTGCATATGGCTCGAAAATGACATTTATTATTAAATATTTAGTATTTTAGTATACTTTCGATGTTTATTTGAGATCAAATGGGGGATAACTATGGATTGGGAACCAAGCGTGGAAGGTCACAAGAAGTTCTGGCTTTGTGTCTATAACACTTTGTCAAGTCAAATTATTATGTTTATAATATTATGAAATGAAAATTAAAATGAAATTGAAAACCAAGTGGTAATGGGATCGAAGTCTACACGTGGACCATATTTTGAAGAGGCAGAGAGGTTCATAATGACTTAATTAATTTAATTAAAATCCCCGCAAGTAGTGGGGCCTCACGTTCATTGGACTTGGTTGATTCCTGATTATTATTTAATATATTTTAGTTGAATTATTGTATGATTCAACAACATTAACTCCACCTCTACAATGAATGACCATTATTCTAATACCATATCCATCTTTTTTTCCTTGCCATAATATGAAACGCGATCTCGGTTTCAGACTTTTAGTATAACTATTTATATTACTTATATTACCGTCTAACATCAACAAATTACAAAAAATAAAAACGAATTCAAATGGATACCACTTATGACCAATTTTGCCTAGTGTCGTTTACTTAACGAAGCAAAAATGGACAAAAATTTGGAGCTTTCCCTATAATCATTGTTTTCACTAATAAACAGAAAGAAGTTTTGCGAAAATCTTAATACTGTATAATAACCATAGTTAAATATCTGTAAAATAGCGTTTGGATTCGCGTATTTGTGCGGAATAAGATGATTCCAACTTATGAATTTCAAAATCGTAATTTCTTATTTGGCAAACGGTGAGATTTCGAAATTCGACTTTCAAATGAAGTCCGAGCTCGAGAAGCTCTTGGAAATCGACTTCCAAAATTTTCTTAAAAATTTTTCAAGTACAAAAAATAAAAAATAAAATAAAAAGTTTGCAAGCTGGCTAGCAGCTTTCGAGCACCAACGAGCGAGCTCGACAAGAACTCGTCGAGCTCGAGCGGCTCACGCAGGCGAGTCAGGTCGACTCATCATTCACCCAAGTAATTATTATTTTTTGTATTATATATTATTTATTATATATTTATTATTATTTTACAAAAAGCCTCATTAAGGGCTCTCTCACTTTAGATTTAAAAAACACCAATGTTACATAGATTTTAAATCCGACAATAAGCATTTGATATAACCTCGGATTTGGCGAAAATCGAAATCTAAATTCCACTCGATTGCCAAACGAAAATTTTTTGAGGGATTGCAAACCCAAACTCGAATCCAAACGGACCATAAATTAGAAAGCAACAACACAG
Source organism: Craterostigma plantagineum (assembly GCA_027422505.1). NCBI lineage: Eukaryota > Viridiplantae > Streptophyta > Magnoliopsida > Lamiales > Linderniaceae > Craterostigma > Craterostigma plantagineum. The sequence goes on from JAPQWV010005663.1 coordinate 5,110, forward strand.
ACAGAAATAATTCCCCCCCCCAAAGCGATCAATGTATATATATATATATATATATATATATATTAAACTATTAAAGCTTGACTCCACGATCAAATTGAAGAAATGCATCCAATATTATAATTTTTAATAGATAGATCCTCCCCATACAATAAGTAGTATTATAACTCTTCATTTGTTAAGTGGATGGTTTCAATGTCGAGAAAAGCCAGCAACTATGTGAACAATAATGGAGTAACACAGTTACCTAACTGATAAGCTGACCTCTTATCTGAAGATTAGAAATCATATTGCAGTTACTCAACCTTGAGAACTATCTTCATGAACTCGTAGACTAAGTAACTTATAGCAGCCGATGGTAACACCTGAAAAGCAAAAACTTTGGATAAGCATACCACACATAAATGATGAACTGTAGTAAGACTGTAACAAGATTATATACCTGCAGTAAACTCGGTATTACACCAGCGTATAGTGCTGAAACACCACCGTTGTCGACGATTTTCAAGAACGTTTGAAGAGCACTCATCTTGTTAGCCTTGACTTGCATCTGTAGCTGCCTTCTCACAACCTCAAACGGATAGTAGCAGCTTCTGAACAAACGCCTGCGATGGCGCCATACACAGCGTCCTGATGGGACCGAGCTCGAGCTGCTCGAGTGCGTTTAACCCATTTCCCCGTTGCTTCATATGCTGAAGCCTTTTCCTTCCATCGGGCGAACGGAGGTACGATGATTTTAAGATGTCGTAGACTCCGTAGAAAACTGCGCCTGAAGGTGCCATGCTGATGATTGATGGAAGGAGGCCTTTGTACAGAGAGAGAAAACCTTCGGTTTGGATGACATGGCGGAAAGCTCCTATTAGCCCGCCCAAGGCTTCGCCTCCTGGAGCTACCATGACTGTCCTAATCTGGTTTTTGAAAGAACAAAAAGCTTGTAATGACACGGGTGCTATGGAGGTTTAATCAGCATTAAACTACTTAATGGTGATCCATGATTGATAAAACAGAAGGTTGTGTCTGATTTGGTAGAAAATGAATGACAAGTTACATCAGAATTGATACCACAATCATCAAGATTTCAAGCTATCAGAACTAGGAATTGAAAATTCATACGTATTGAATACAGGGCCTTGAGACATGATCATGGAGTAAAAAAGGAAAAGCTACTCACAGTGTCCATGGGAATGCAGAGCACTGTAGCAGTGATTCCAGCCGCAGCACCAGCGACAAACCTTTCGAAATTTGTGGTTTCCTTGTTCCCAGAGAGCCTTGGAGTTGGTTTCTGTAGGCATCGTAAGCGTAGAAATTGATTGCCTTGAACGGCGCGGTTCGCAGAATGTTCACGAAATTTCCTTTCCAAAATCCCTTGAGCCCTTGAGAAGCTGCGATTGACTTGACGAGATCGAAAAGGCTTCGTTTATCACCTCGAACGATGTATTCCAGCTTCAATCTCTCCAAAGGCGCAACAAACGTCCTGTGACAATATCATACAGCAGATGTTGAAGGGATTCATTCGATATATAATCTCTCAGTGTAGAGCTAATCAAACAACTAAACTGACCAAGAGGATCGCATGTTCATGTTAGAACTACTAAATGCAGTCATGAATCAGCCAAATCATTCGATATATCAATAGAAGAAATCAATTTCTTAGAAAAGGTAAAGATTAGCAAATCAAACCTTGATACAGCAGCAGCAACCGCTCCAGCCCATAGATGCTTAGCCGTATTCAAAGTACCATTCCTCCTCTCCTTTTCAACCCTCTCAAACGACAGCGTTTCCACATTCTCTTCAATCTTCCCAAAAATACCCCTCGCCTCCGACGAAGACAGCTCCTCTTCGCCGTCCGAGAGAGTCACCGATACTACGGCATCTCTCCGATTCCTCCTACCCACGGCGATCAGCCTCCTCCTTCCGATCCTCAAGCACGGCAGAGAATCGTTCTCCTTCGACGCGACTAAGGATACGATCGACGGAGGAGGAGTAGAATCTTCCAAAAACAATCCTCCGTTATAATTATCTCCATTAACCAAGGTCAAGCTCTTGAATCGACTCAGTTCTAAGCTATGCATCACCGAAATCGGCAGCAGAAAAAAACAAATTCCGTCTCTTGTAAGCGAAACAATGTGTGCGTAGAAAGATGAAATCGAAGCTCTCTCTTTCTCTCTCTCTCTATGTCCCCAATTATATAGCAATGCGAGTGGAATCTGATTCGAGAGAGCGACTACTTGCGCATTGTTTCCATCGCCGGTCGGCGGTTAACGGTACTCCCGCTCTACACGATGTCTGCGTTTCTGTTCCCTGCGTGTTTTACAGTGCTTGCTTTGGTGGAGGGTATAATTGGAAATATAAATACGAAATTGTGAATAGTTCATTGCGAATTCATCTAGAGGAATTTAGAAGGGGCACAACGGACATTACAACGCAAGAGTAAGGAGTAACCATCCCCTTCAATTGACAGCTGCTGCCCTATGCCTCACAAATATGTTAATATCGGACACTGTAGAATTTTCTTGGATGCATCAAAGAATTGATGCAATGATGATAATTAGGGTTGGTTGGTAAGAATAATTCTTTACAAGAATCGTATTCGAAGAGCCAATCAAATGTCAATTTCACGGTTCTAAATGTCTCCACACATCGATCAAAGGTTCTTCTGACTACCATAACCATAGTCTTCTTGAATTCAAATGGTACACATAGGCACGGAGATTAGTTCTGCTGAAATAATTCTATTCAAATTCGACATATAAACTAAAATCAGCCAAGGGAAGGCTCGTGGGTGACTGCTTATTGATAAACTATGGATAAAAAATTTGTTTAGTATATATAGACGGTAAGAACGTGAAGGGCTTAATCCAAATCACAAGAAGCAAAACAATCAAGAATCTAGAGCAAAGAAGAAAACGGCCAAGGAACAAAAACTTCCATTGCAAGGCTTCAAATTTGCCAAAAAAACAACGAGAAGAGCAGCATATCATCAAGAATACGCACGCATTGGTCCATTAAAACTCCAAAGTACAACAATTAGAAAGCCAAACATATCCATACCTCAACCTCAAAAGAATGGAGATTTGATTTTTCTTTTTCTTTTCACTTAAAGTTCAAACCCTCTTACTTCTCCAGCAACTGATCACCATTCACCATCCTCTCAAAGATAGATAACTGAAGAAACCAAACTAGGTCATCGCCCAAAAGACCTCATACTACTCCATGGAAACTTCACTCTCCCACCATCAACGCCGCCTCTCTTACCACCGCCGCCGCCGCCGTCAGAACCGCCACCTCGCCCTCCGAAGCGGCTGAAAACCCTGCTCCCGCCGCCGGTGTTACCTCCGGCTCTTTTCTCATCCATCCAATGAGACCTCCTCACCACCTCGGGCTCCTCCACGAGGGCCGTCTTCGACTGTTTTTCCACGATTTTCTTCTCCTCAGCGATGACCCTGATGGGATAGAGCTCAGGGTTTATCGAAAGGGGCGTTTTCAAAGTAACGTACGCCTTTTTGTAGTCGGGCTTTGCGAGCAATAGACCCCCTCGCTTCTTCTTCTTTCCTTCCATGTTTAGGGTTTCGACTTTTCGAACATCGAATCCGTACAGCGATTCGAGGACCTCTTTATCTCAATCTACTCCCCGAGAAAAAAAGGAACAAGAATTTGAAAGAAGACAGAAGAAAAAGAATCGCAGAATCGAGAAGATTACCTTGGAAGCAGAAGGTATGGTTTGAGGGCAATTTCCGTGATATTGGTGAAGGAGGAAGGCATGAGCAATTTGATCGGCAGATTGGCGAAGTTCACGACGCGTCTCCCTAGTCTGCTTCCCATTTCTTCCTTGTGATGATTTCTTCACCGATCTGTTCTATGAGCAAAGCACTGTAGCTGAAGAAGCTGAGGTTTTTTAGGGTCGAATTTTGATGGGTTTGATTAGTTACCGTAAAAGCCCATAAAACACGGGCCTTATTATAATATAAAGCTTTTTATGAATTAGAAGATATATGACTCTGTGGCCCAATGGATAAGGCGCTGGTCTACGGAACCAGAGATTCTGGGTTCGATCCCCAGCAGAGTCGTTTGTTGTCTACTTGTTTTTGATTTTGTTATATTATTTTCCTTTTAACTTCTAAATACTTTTTTTTTTTCAGAATTTAGTTCCGCTAATAATCTGACGATCGTTGAGATTGCTTGCATGGTGTTTGTTTATTTGTAAAATGTGAAAATCATTGTCAGTAAAGTTCAAAAACATATCTATGTATATGAACGAATACGCAACATTAATCTTAGATTGTCGTAATCTGAATTTTCGTTAGCCAGTGGGCGGCTTTGGCGGGCTACGGGCCGGCCCACACCCGCAGCCCGTTTTGAAAGGTCTAGTCGAAGGTAACACTTAAGCCCGACAAGGCCCATTGCACTCGCTACACAACATCGACCACTCTCGGGCTCAACCCATACATACCGTTGGAGCAATAATTCCTAACGGCCGTGAGATTATACGGGCACATATCGGTGGCCAACCACTGCTCCACGGTAAACAGCTGCTGCCTGCACTGTCTGTGGACCCCAGTGACCGTCGTCTCGACGTAGTTGCAGTACCACCCGTGGTGCTCGCCAGACCCGTCCGAGGTTAGGTTCACGGAGCACACGGGCCCGGGCAGGCACGGGCCCGGCCCGCTGAAGACGTCTAGGTTTCCCCGCTCGTAGTAGTTTTGTCCCGGGCCCATCAGCCCGCCCCATTTCTCGAGGTTGTTGATCCGTATACCGTACCCATTTTGGTCGTATAAGGTCATGCTGATCTTTGAGTTCGTGCCGCCGTTTAGGACAGAGCCGGTACGTATGTACGTGGTGTATACGCAGTCTGGGTCGTCCTAGGTTGCAATAATAATAAAATAATTATTATTATAATGATAAATAAATAATAATAGTATTGATGTAATGATTTTAACTTACGGAGTTTGAGATGGTGAGGAGGAAGAAGAAGATGGAGATGTGAAGGACGAGTTGGTGTTTTGACTCCATTGTTTGTGTGATGTTTTATTAGACTAATGTATGATTATAATAGGCAGGAATTATTTGGTATGAAGTGAATGAAATATAAAAATATACCTTATGGAGTATAAGTAGTGTTTAAATTGTGCATATGGACAAATGAACGTGGAACACATTTGCACCTTGCTAATAAATTTAATATTTTTAGTAGATCGTATATATATATATATATATATATATTTCCGAAGCAATTGCGAATCTTGATTATCTTTGATTAATATAAGTTAAGAAGATAATTTTGTAAGTGTGGGAAAAAGTAATCGTGTGGGTGGGTTTATGATATATTATCAATTACTGTTAATTAATATATATTGTGATTCAAAATAGAAATTTTATCAAATAAAAGTGAAGACGTATAAAAAATATCTCAAATATCCGTACAACAGCTTATGAGATACGTTTTGGTATCTGTATTGCTCGACGTTTGAATGTCGAAGTCAAGCACGAATTATAAGACCTAAGGCTCTAGTGCTCAATTTATATGAACTCCATGTTATTATATTTGTGTTATAAGTGTATTGTCCTAAAGAGTCTTCCATTATATCTGATGTCTCACAAAACAGTTGCATAGGACAAAACAATTAGGTATTGTGTTAGGACTAAGGTTCGGCTCTTTTTAGGTAGGTAACGAATCTCAATGGGATTCTAATTTCGATCAATAATGGCGTGAAATGTCTCCCCAAATGAAACTGAAGCCTCCCCTCCAATATTTCCGTTGGCTGAAATAATTTTGATTCTATTTACCAAGTGCACGCTATTATATTCTTAATGAATGATTGTGTAATAATTAACTAACTTTTATCATTGTTGTCATCTTTCTATTTACGGAATCATTTTCTATTTCAAACGAAAGCTTTGTCATTAAAAATAATTTACAAGGGAATAAGCAGGCATAAGATCCATTTGTGGAATAAATCTTAGTCATGACATGATAGAATCAATAAGATCCAAATTCGAACTAGAAAACTAAAGAATTAATACAAGTAAACTTTAAACTCCATAAACTTGCATTGAGACCCAAAAATGGTGGATGAGGAGAAATACTAGAAAATAAAATAAGAGGAAACGAGGATTTGATCAAGCTGATGTCTCACCAAACCAATAAAGTTACAAAAAAAAAAAAAATGATATTGTGTCCCTCACATAAAACCAATCAATCGAACCACGAAAGAAAAAGAGAGAGCAAATAAAATGGACAAAAATATGACATATGACTAAGACGGTAACCGAGGTGGACACCTACTTTTTTAGTGCGTTTATTATTATTCAAATTTCAACGATCCATATTAAATCCCTTCATATATGTTTACATCATTTCTCATCTTACCCAACTAAAGGAAAAAATAAAATCCAAGCGAAGTAGGCTACTTTCATGCTGCACAAAAAATGGACAGACTAGCACGAAGGGGGACAGCCGCCCATCTCGCCGAGGCGTCACGGCCTGAAATTCCGTCGCCGGCGACGGGCGACGGCGGTGGTGAGCCGTCGGACGAGTTCTTGAAGAGATGTGGTCTGTGTAACGGCTGGTTGTCTCCCGACCGTGATATTTATATGTACATGTAAAAGCTATTAAATAATATATTCGGCAATTCTGAAATTATTATAGATACCTAAATTAAACTAATATTAAATTTTATTACAGGGGTGATGCGGGTTTTTGCAGCGTAGAGTGCAGAGAGGAGAAAATGAAGCAAGACAAGAAGAGTAAAGGGAGGAGGCGAGGGAAGAAGGAGGAGCGCCACCACTCCACGGCGGCGGTTGCTGACGTCACCGTCGAGAAAGGAGCCGTCGTGTTTGTCTAGCTAGCTACTGCTACTATACAGTCAACAAATGCATATATAAAATGGCTCCTAGTGTGTAATATTATTACTACCTCTAATCTCAGGTCTCTGCGAACTAATGTAATTTACGTTGGTTGAGAAGTTTCTTTACATTACACCTCTATTTAACACACCTGTATATATGTAAAATAATAAGATATATTTAAAAGAAAACAAGTGATGTTCTTTTTCTCCCACGTTATCCAATAAATTCCATCTCAGCCCACAAGCTTTCTCTAGTACCAAGAGAAAGAAAATGGCTACCATATCTCAGCTAATAAACATTCTGACGCCGACGCCTAAGAACACTCGCCGCTACATCAGAGCGCCGCCGCCGCTAACCCATGTTCTTCGATCAGCGCCGGCGCCGATTCAGCGGCTAATAGATTCAAGAAGCACGCCGTAGGATTCGCCGCAGGCATCCTAGCGGCTTCGTCGGTGGCGATGGCGGCTCCTTTGGAAGCCGACGCCACGAGGATAGAGTACTACGCCACTTTCGCCGAGCCCACCTGCGAGCTCAACTTCGTCAAATCTGGGCTTGGATATTGCGACGTTGTGGTTGGATTTGGGGAGGAAGTTCCTTACAGACAGCTGATTAATGTTAGTCATATGGACTCTGTAATAGGGTTTCATCTCTTGATTCTTGACGTAATATGCCTTCTTCTTCTCCTTCAAAGGTTCATTACACTGCGAGGTTTTCAGATGGGATTGTGTTCGACAGTACTTACAAACGTGCTAGGCCTCTTACAATGCGCTTGGGAGTGGGAAAGGTTGAATCTTTATTCAGTTTCCTGCTCTTTGATCGTGCTTCTAGCGATTGTATTGCAATATCTCTATGCAGAATGGTTTGATGAATGGGAGTACGATCTTGATTCTGAGCAGGTTATTAAGGGATTAGATCAAGGTATCTTAGGAGGTGGAGGTGTTCCACCTATGCAAGTTGGTAAGAACATTTGAATCTCAAAATCTCACAAAAAAAAGCCTTTGATTCTCAAATTTTATCATGGTGATTTATTTCCCCTCGAAAGTGATTAATGTTTGAGATCGATTAGGTGGGAAGCGAAAGCTTTACATACCTCCAAATCTGGCTTATGGGCCTGAACCTGCTGGCTGTTTCTCAGGTGTAACAATGCTTTGATTTGATTGAAAGTTTAGTGTTTATCATTGTCGAGATTCAAGGCGAAGAAGATAGATCAATATTTTCGTCGTTCTTACTAATTTGGGAATCATGGTAATACAGGGGATTGCAACATACCAGCTAATGCAACGCTCGTATACGACGTCAATTTTGTCGATGTCTACAAGGGAAATAGGAAATGAAGCAGTTTCAACAATACATGTATGTATATGTGAATGGAGCTCATTCAATCAATGCAATGGAAGAGAAGACTAGAAGTACTAAGAAAGAGGAGAATATACTCTGTTTTAGTCTGATGTAAGAAGAAATGTTACTCCCTTGACCCTGTTGGGCTGTGTATCTGAATCAAACAGAAACGATACAAAAGCAAAAATTATGAAAAAGAAATTGTCTAGGATACATGGTAAATTATAATTTCATATTTTAATTTATGAAGGGGATTACTCCACTTACTATTTGGGCTTAAGCCTAAACATTGAATTAATTGGGGCTCAGTGATGGGTCCAATTAGGCCCAATTCAACATATTCTCCATTTCTGGCAAGTAAAAGCCGACGACAGCTCCCTTTAACTTTTCTGTATGTTGTTCCTCTTAACTGATTTTTGGTTCTTCGAACTTTGATGGAATTAGGGTTTTTCGCGTCTTCATAGAGTGGTTCATCAACCTACTCGTCAAATTTCGTACCCTTCTTTGAGTAAGTACCATCAGTATGATCATTTTCGTGTTTATTATGTTTTCCATGCTTGTCTTGGAATTGATGTTGTAAGTTTTCGTGTTGCTTTAGTTTTTCTGTTTTTTTTTTCGATAGTCGGAAGGACTGAGCTCTAGATTAGTGTAGTGACCCAAATGTGCTGGGAGGAATCGCTATCCTAATTGCACCCCAAGTGTTCGACAATTTGCTTACACAGAGAATTAAATTATTGACGCAACTCCATTCAGCCTTCTGTTGTTTTTTCGTTTTTTGCTTGACAGATCGAGGAAAAATGAGTTTGGGCAGAACGTTAGGGAGCTTCAAGAATGTGTTGGCGCAAGCAGCCACAAAAGGCGTCGATGAAGCACGAGCTAGGATCTTCGGGCACGTGCTGAATCCAACTGGTCAGCGATCGCCTCACAAAATACTTCGCAAAAAGCTGATCGGTGAGAAAGTTGCATCTTGGTATCCTTCCTTCGATATGCATAAGGAGGATCCCCGTCTCATGGCTCGGAAAGAAGAAGAGTAAGATTACTGAGATATTTTTTTTATCCTAACTCTAGTGGCTTAAGAGGTAACGATAACCTAGTTTATAAGTAAATGTTGTGAATTCTCTTATTATCAATTGATTTCATGGTAGAATCCTGAAATTATACTCCATAAAAATGGCATGGTCTTACCAAGTTCGGTATGCGTATACTTGTGACACCATCTACATTGTTTTTGTTTGTGATGTTTGGATCGAAATTGATACAAGAAATCAACTTTGCATATTGTTGTCTATCTATGGCTGACGAAATTTAACTCATCTTTGATTCACAGGCGATTGAGCCAACTAGAAATGAGGAAACGTCGAGGAAAAGGACCGCCGAAGAAAGGCCAAGGAAAGCGTGCTAAAAAGAGCGGCAGATAAGTAAGATTGTTCATCAACTTTGCATCGAATCAAGAGGCAATGCAATTCTTATTTCCTGAAACGCCGTTGATGATTTTTGGATACTTGTCTTCCTGGCCATTAACAACGTTCTCACCATTTTCCTCGATCTACTTCGCACTTCTTGCTATCTATTCCAATTTCCCGGTTAAGGTTTGTGTCCCACAATACTTCTAATTTGAATACACTGTCGAACTTGTGATCGAATGCCCTATCTATATTGGATCATCTGAGCTGAGTCTTGAAAACACAAAATGTTTGGGTCTCTTATTAGTGATATTATTACATGTTTTGAATATTAGTGAATGATTTCGTTATAGCTGGGCCATGTAATGAAAGGAGGCTCAACTCAAGCAAGTACTTGTCACTCTGCCTATTACGAATCCCAGAAGGCAAATAGCTTTTCCAGGTTATGATGTTTTATGTGCCCTCTCTTGTGCTTTTGCATAGTAGCATCCAAGTTGAGGGAAAAGAATAATATATTCTTCTCCACTCCCACAAAAAAAAAAAAAAAAAGAATATGAAGTGAATCTCTTCTATTTGTGATTTGATGCCACACGTTAGCCACTCTTGGTGGGAGAACCACTTTACTAAGTGCTATTTGTGAGAACATTTCACATCAAGAAAGCAAACCAATACGAAAAAAAGCTAAACAAATGGCACATTCTTCTAATGTATTATTATATATGTGTGTGTGTATTAAGACTGTTCGGGCAGGTCTTTTAAAACCCATCATGAAGAAGAGTATGACTTTCCTTATTGCAAATCACGCTTCATTCTCATAGAAGAGAAGTCGGCAATTCTTGATGGTGTATTACGGGTGCCAACAGGCAACAAGTCGAGTTGGAATAGTTAAATATTTTCTTGAAATAAAGATAAATAATTAAGGTGCAATTACGTGGCAGGCCCCAAATATTTTTAAAATAGGTTTCAGACATTCATAGTTTTAAGGATCCAATTTTTATAAAATTTAGAGATAAAGACCCAGATTTACACAGGGTTATAAAGTGTATATGAACTGTATCGGGATGATCGTTTCGTGTTATTTCAGAACAATGACGTGATACTGCATAACAATGAGGTGGTACTGGAAACAATGAAGTGGTACTGCTGAACAATGAAGTGGTACGACAGAAAAATGAAGTGGTGCGGCATAAATCGAGTCTTAAAACTATGGATTTCTAACAGGGATCTGAAACCTAAATGAAACTAAGACCCAATAATTAAACTTAGCCCGACTCCTTGGCTCTGCTTGCTTTTGATTTCAAGGATAAAGCTCAACGTTAGATTAAAAAAATGATTATTGTAAAAATAAATCACGAAGCGAACAATTATGATGAAATTATTCGAGAGCTCAAGCTCAACAGTCACGAGTGAAATCCGAGCTAGTCACAGCAGCCCAATTAATACTTACCATTGAAGTGGCTGAAACATAATCAATTAATTAGGTTTGTAATAAGAATATGGTCTTTAATCACATCATGACGAGATCATTAGTTTATCTACGTATTGATATATCAAATATGTATATATCTACAATTTTATATTCCAACTATGCTTTTAATATTCGGAAGGCGAGATGATTTTTTGGAAAGGAATCTCGAATCCACGCAAAACTTAGTTGTCAATAGCGACGCAAAATATAATTTAATATATTGGGTTTTTATTCAATGCAATGCACGCAAAAGCGCGTACGTGTACCGTGATTCATACGTGTTTATTATCATTACACATATAATTACATATTTGTTTGATTTGTTTAAGCTTAAAATTAATATAATATGGGAATTGAGACGTGTAAGGATAGCATATAATCA
>JAPQWV010005664.1:0-16518 GCA_027422505.1 Craterostigma plantagineum
GGTGCGGGTATCCTCTCTATCTTTTGTGCTCAGGCTGGGGCTAGACGGGTAAGATGCTCTTACAGTTGATGTTCGGTTGGGGACTTTGCCGCATGGTCTAGATAGGTTTTTCTAGCAAATATAGTGATATAGTGATGTTTTATAGATCTGCTGATTGATTACTCTGAAACTTCTAATTTCATCAACAACTTAGTTTCTATGATGTAATATGATGTTGCCCACTCATTTTGGATGCTTACATATTTTATTTTTTTAAAAAAACCACCAGCTTTAAGACATCTGCGTTAACAGGTATACGCAGTCGATGCCAGTGACATTGCAATTAAGTACTTCGGTTTGGTATAATGTTGATAGAAGCATATCATGCATCATGTGCTTCCATTGATTACCGTGTTCCTTATTTCGACGTTAGTTATTCAACGTAAATGTCAGAAATTGATCTTTATGGGTCTTCACAAACTTGCTTTATTGATGCAGTTGCATGCAAACCGCGTCTACATTTGTGGAACTTGAATCACCAAATTGTCCTATTCTACAACTTATGTAGTTCTCGAAAAATCAGACAGTTTAATATTATTAATGCAGTGTTTAGAAACTTAGAATAAACCATGACAGTATGGAACCATTGTATTTTGACTAATTTACTTGTTAGTTTAGTTCTTATTGGATGTTTGTAGTCAAGGCAAACAACTTATCTGACAGAATCATTGTGTGCATGGACGGATTGAGGTGGGACATTTTACCAAATTTTATTATATGTCCTCTCAGTAACTATCCTCGTATTTACTAGCAACTGGCACATGCGGTGCCCATATGCAAGAAGCTTTTGAGTTGAAATCTAGTTAGAAAAGATATTCTCGGGGTAGTTGGAAACTGACTTTGCTTTCTTGCTTTTAACCCTGTTTAAACTTAACTTTCTCAACCATTTTTATGCTTTTTGGAGGACACTCGTGGAATTTATCGTAGTTGGCTGTACTAATGGACTAAAGTAGCTGCTTATTAGGAAAAAACATGTCTTTTAGTATTGGTAGAAATTGATAATGGAATTGGGATCTGAGCATGCCTTTGACTTCCTTTATCTACCATTTAATCAACGTCACAATTATGTGGAGTAAATACTATCAGTTGCTTTTATCTGTCTTTCCAGGATGTTGAAATTGAAGAGGATGTGGATGTCATAGTTTCTGAATGGATGGGTTACATGCTACTTTATGAGGTGATCAGTGGTGTCTAATCTTATAATTCACCCTTGTTTCTGTTATGTGGTGTGCACGGCCCTTTCTGTTTGAGATGGTTTTGTGCTTCTGTCTCAAATGGAATCCCTTTCATGACTTACTCTAGAGCATGCTGGGAAGCGTTTATTAATGCCAGGGAGCGCTGGTGAAACCTGGAGGCCTTATTCTTCCTACGCATGCAACAGTAGCTCTTCCTTCTCTCTCCCTCTCTCTTCTCTCTCTCTCTCTCTCTCTCTCTCTCTCTCTCTCCTCTCTCTCTCTCTACACACACACGCTTTCACACAGACACACTTTATGATTTTAGAATGTTGTACCACGGTCATGCTGCAGGGTGTGGCCATGTGCACTGGGGTAATTCACCACTCAGCTGACATTTTTTCATCTTTTGTGTATTTCACAGTTGTATATGGCACCTATTTCTCACCCAGACAGATACAGTGCAAGCATTGATTTCTGGCGTGATGTCTATGGAATCGATAGTAAGGTATCATTATACTACTGTTACGGAAAATTTGGTGTAGCAAACTTACCTCATTTTTTTAATTGTGAGATAGACACCCACGCGTATAACATTATACGAGGAAGTTGAGGGTTGCAGCACTAATTGTTGAGCATGAACTGCTATTTCCAAGTGATATCTTGCTTATCTGCTTATTCTCTTTCGCTGTGACTTGAGATGCCAGAATTTTTACCTTCCTCATAGTGTTGGACTCTGGTTTTATGCAGTGTCCCCGATGATACCATAGCAAAACAGTGTGCGTTCGAAGAACCTTCTGTCGAGATGATCAATGGCGAAAATTGTCTTGACATGGCCGCATGTGGTAAGTTCCTTACGCACAACATCCCTTCTCACCCATCAGTGACCGACTAATCCATTTCAAAAGATTACTACTAATCTTGATTAACATTCGGTTCTGAAAGATGATGGATAATGTACTGAAGCTTAACTCCTGCGAGAGGTGAAGCATATCGACTGTCGCAAGATCAAACTTCATGAGCTCAAGATTGTTTCAACCAGATTTAGGTTTCAATCAATGATGCGAGGTTAGAAATCTCCCCATCTCTCTATGCAAAATATCAAGCATTTCTGTGTGTTTGTCTCGTAGGTTTGTTCTTGTTCGATAGCATGTACCGTAATCATAAACTGTGGTGAAACCTTTTTTTTTTGAAATGATCTATACAGCACCATTTCATGGAATTGCATTTGTGGTTTGACGTGGAGTTTGGCTCGCCAACCACCTACAAAAAGTCGCAATTACCCTCCAGGAACAAACTCAAACGAGGAAACGAGCCAATCCCAGCGAGTCTTCTCTGGTCCTATCCACAGCACTCGAGGATCCTCCAACACATTGGCAGCAGGTACTTTTGCCCCATAAACCCTACGATAATTATACCATTAAATGAGCATCGCATATGTTTTGTGTAATTTGAAAAATATGCAGACGCTCGTATACTTGTACGAACCGATTGATGTGGAGCAAGATCAGATAATTGAAGGTTCCGTGACATTAACACAGAGCAAGGAAAACCGCCCATCATGAAAATTAATCTGGAATATTCGTATTTCTCGTTTTTCTTTCTTTAGTATTTCAGTTTATAACACTTGTGTAGGTGCATTATCATGTTTCCGTATTTATTGTAATACTTGTGATGCAGATGTGGAGGTCGTTCTTTCATCAAACAGTCAGTAATGCGATGAGTCTCTTTCTCTTTTTCGTCATTCAGTAAGACTGTATTTGGATCCAGGAAAACAGTGAGGAAAAATGGTTTCATAGTTTTTGCGTAAAACTTACTTTAAATTTTCGTTTTTGGGGGCTATTTTCTCTAATAAACCGAACATAAAAAAATGATTTTTCCATTTTTCATTTTCCCAGTCATTTCTTTGAACCAACAGACTCTAAAGTTAAAGTTGAAGTAGAAGTGTGAGGTATTTACCGGAGAGGAAGAATATGCAACTACAACTCATGCTTGAGCTAAACTAAAATAATGGTTGTTGGATCTAGTTCTTAGTAACATTCGTGGAGCTCAATTACAAATAAAAAAAGGAAGAGGAATAAAGAGGGGTCTTTACACAAAAATACACCCCTGCAAAACAACTTGTCACTTAGTACCCTGTCAGCATTTTTTATATGAGTTACCTAACAGAATAATTTTTTTGTACATAGGTACTCGATCCCGCTGCAGGTACTGCGTATTAGCACATTTATGTATCCTATAGCAACGTATTGTGGTACGTAATACGGTTAGAAAATGGTATGTTGTATTAGCACATTTAGGTCTCATATAGAAACCGTATATGATACCGTCCGTATAAAAGCGTGGCATAGGTAGCTATGTGCACATAGCACTGTACGGTCTGTTCACATAAACTGGTACAAACAGTAAGTCGGATATCTATCTGTAAAAATTTCTGACATAGGTACTGATTTTGTAAGTTTTGTTCAAGTAGGTATTTATGTGTAGGTTAAAACGAAGAAAGGAAAAAAAATTTGTTAATAATTAAGTATATAATTAAGATTAAATTACGGTTAAAACCGCACCGTTCGGTTTAGGGTTTTTTTCCGTAAACCGCTGCCCCATTGTGTTTCTTCACTCTGTTCGTGAAGTGAATACGTTATTAAGAGAGAGGTGGGAATAAGCCGCCTCGAATCGGACCCTAGATCTCAAATAAATCATCTTCTTGCACCGATTCGCGAAGAGAGAAGAGAAAGATGGCCTCTGAAGCTCAAACTCGGACTCAACGACCTGTCTCAGCTGAAGAAGAAGCTCTTAGGAGAAAACCCGATTGCATTTACTATCTCGCCTCTCCTTTAACCTGCAAAAAGGTATTTACCTCATACCTGGTTGTATTTTGGTCCCACAGTTTTTCGGGAATTGTGAGGACGTGCATCATCCATTTGGTGAAACTGATTTTGCACGAACTACGATATATGTCGTCGCTGAGCTTTAGATATCTGTGGGACGACGTATTTTGTTTGCGGAGGTTTACCTAGCTGTTAATTATTCCTCGTTTATCTTTACATGTACAGACAGAAGCACGTAGTATAGTTATGCTGCAAACGTAGAGAATTTACTGTTGTCGCGGTTCATTCAAAATGCAGTGTGACCTTGCAGTGCTGTATGTGGATGAAGATGCTGTAATATTAGCTTTCTTCATCGTCGTCTATCAGAATGAACTTTATTCTTATACTCCAAGACATCTTGTTGGCTGTGGATACTTATTTGAAAAGTCTTTTCCTCCTCAGGGAAATGACTGTGAGTTTCGTCATAGTGAAATAGCACGGCTAAATCCGCAGGACTGTTGGTTTTGGTTGAATTCTTATTGCTTGAATCCAAAGTGCGGGTTCCGGCATTCGGTTAGTAGTACATTCTCTGTGCTGATAAAATTCTATAATTTGCTCTTGACTGTTTGTATGATTGTAAACTGAATCTTTTCTCTGTGTGTCTTCAGTCACTTGATGGACGCGCGGGTACGCAAACGCCGACTTCTAATGGACACTCGGCTACAAAAAATACTCCACATGCCCCTAAGGCCTCCGGGAAACAAACAGTACCGTGCGTATTTTCCAGAATGGTTACTGTTGAAAGGCGATTGGTGTCCTTTTCTCCATGCACCAAGTTCCATGAGTAACAAAGCAATAAAAGTGCCAGCATCAGCATCGGCTTCCGAATCAATCAAGAATGCTATTGATATGATCGAAAAGTCAGTTCAAGCTAAGAAGCCACCTCCTTTGGCTGTTAAATCTGTCAAACAGGTTCTTGAACCAAAGCCAGCTTATGAAGTTAAAACAGATGGCCCTAGGAATGAGCTCTTCCATGATAGGAGTTTACAACACGGGTTGGGTACGAATGAATTTCCAGGTTTCAGGAATGCTGCACCATCTACAAACGTAGTTGGCTGGTCCGATCCTATTCAGCAATCTCCCCTTTTGGATGATACGGAAATCATGAGCGTTAAGGAAGCAGAGGGAGTTTCAAGGGAACATTCGCCTGGGTTTGATGTTCTTGTCGATGACAATGTAATGAAAGAATCAGATTACTATGCCGACGAAGATAGATATGGCATTTCGGGTGAAACAAATGGAAGGAATGATTATGGTCTTGGGGGTTCTGAAGATTATGTTGATATTGATGATGATAGATATCAAGATCAATATGCTTGGGAGCAGCACAGAGCTTCATCTGAGAGGCAGCTTTATGCTGGAAATGGTAGCCATGTTGAAGTTCATGAATCTGATCTAAGGCATCGATTATCAAATCATAAGAAGCCTAATGGATTGAGATCTGTTATTAGCGAGAAAACGCTACCGTTATGCATGTCAAGACCGATTGGGTCCACATGGAGATGCCCTCCTCAGTAGTCGCCTTCGAGGTAGAATAAGCTTCCCAGAAGATCCGCGTCTCCAAGCAACGGTGATATAACTAGGGGTTAGAACGGGCATTACATCTCAACTGGGAAGGATCCAAGAAAAAAGCAGAGGAAGGTTCGAAAATTCTTACAGCGATGACGGAAGGAGGAGACACGATGTTAGGGATGACAACAAACCTCTTGGTAAGAGAAATTTTTCTTCAGTGATCGAAGGCCACCAACAAAGACCAGATAACCTCAATTTTGATGGCCCAAATCACTAGATGAGATTCTGAAACGTAAGAGAGGGGAAGCAAATGGAGCCAAACTATCAAGAGTAAGCGTAGTCGTCAGAGGTAATGTTCATGAAGATGTTGATTCTTCGACATATAAGGAGGTCAGTGAATATGCACCACAATCCCTCACTAATATGACTGAAGAAGGTAAACAGCACATTGTAGAGACAGCAGATGTTCACACCGAAGAAGCTAATGGAGAAAGGGATGAGGGATATGTTCATGAGCAAACGGGCGAAGAAGATGAGCATACGATGGCGAGAATGGAGATGGTGTCGAAGAATACGCTGATGATGACGATGATTTTTCTAACAAGATGAGTTTGATTCACAGCTCTTTAGGCGTTAAGGATTCTTTATCTTAGGTACTAATTCTAGTTCGACTCTGTCTTTTTTGTTCCTGGTCTTGGTTAATCTCATTAGTTTGTTCGCTAGTTTTTCAATTCAGTATATTATCTTTCACCTGCAATGATTCAGCCAACATAAGAGGTCATTATTTCCTTTTCCCTATTTATGTAATAATGATGTATTCAAAAATTGGAAAGAAAGAATGCCTCAAATGTCGAACGGAAAGAAGTACAAGCATATTAACAGTCACAATGTATGCGCTCAATTATTTCGTTTTCGGGTGTGCAACGAAATTTTCTCTATTTCAGATGGTTCATTTGGTAAATAGCGAAGCACAGTACAATAATGTGCGCATTGAAAATGGACATTGGGATTCGCAATCGCCCCCACAACACTAAACAATTATCTTGCATAAAAAAAGTAAATAATTGATCCGTGCACCCATATTTGCATTCAACATTTTCATGTATAGAAATATCTTTTACCTTATTTAGTGTAGATGTAAGTGGCCCTACTATAATATTTCCTACCAAATGTCATTGTGTTTTAATCCATTTAAATTCATTGATTATTATGTATCTTTGGGGACTTGAGAAGACAGAAGCGATGATGAAATTACGTTGAAACCATGATCATCAAGTAGTGATAAGTGAGCTCCAAATTTGCTGCCTATTAAATTTAGTGTGGGGAAATTACGTCCTTGAAAAAATCTTACATTTTATCTGAAATATTTATTTATAATACAAAACCAAATGAAGTAATAAAACATTAATAAAACACTAATAGCAGCAGTATAGCAATAGATACAGCATGCTACTTATCCAGAAATGAGTTTCTTTCTTTTTTTGGAATGTTCAATAATCAAGAATGCAGTGTTTGACTATTTTTACAAGTCACAAATATCAGAATTAATTAGTAATTTCGCGCGAATGATTTATTTAGTAAATAATGGGAGAATAATAAAAATATATATAAAAATGTCACCACCACTTATAAAATCCACAATAACCACCATTGGCTTCTCTGTATTCGTCTCTATCTCTCTCTCTCTCTCTCTCTCTCTCCCTCCGTTCATCAAATAAACCCACAGCTCACTGAGAATGTAGAACAGAAAAGGGAAGAGAACTCTTTTATCATCGCCAAAACCCTCAGTCAAATGTTTCTCACGAAATCAAAGCTAACTGCGATATTTCTTAATTCGTAGCTGCTCCATTAATCACAGAAGCAATTATTTTAGATGGCGGGGGAATCAAGCACGGGGTTAACAGCGTTGGCCATCAGCAGGGTATACTGTTCTCCATGAAGAATAAGAGATCCGTTTCGAGTGATTGTGACGTTTCCTCGATGGGAATTACTACAATTCTCCTGTTGGGAGCTTGAATTCGAGCCCCATGGAGTCTCCACAGACGAGCCTCGGACTGAAGCACGACACTGGTTTGGCTGTTGAGTGGTCGGTTGAAGAACAGTACAAGCTAGAAGAGGGTCTTGCCAAGTAGGTATCCTTTTTGTTATTTGATTTTCGGAAAATAAGATCACTTTTTTTTTTTTAATTACTAATTGGGATTTTGTAAGTGTCGAATCGTCTTTTTCCCTCGGTTTGTCGATTGCATTATTCGATGGTTGAGGTGAAATGAGTGTTGAGTGCGTACGTTAGTGCCATGCGATTCTGCAGATGTGATTATTGCCCTTTGTACTCTTGTCTTTTTCTTCGATGCCCATATGCTTTTTGAATGATAATGTAAAAGGAAGAAAGATTATGGTCAAATGTACAAATATGCTATAAGAGTTGTGTTTTGACATGTATGGGCGATGGGGAGTATTTTAAGCTTTTTTGCTGAATTTAGTCGGTAGTGATATGAACATGCCCGAAGTTTGAGTACTTTGGTTGTAATTTTAGTTTGTGTTGCGAACTCATAGCTGTTAAGGTTTGGTACTTTGGTCCAAAGTTTATGTTGTTTAGAATTACCTCGATATGTCTCTACTGGGAATCTTTAGGGCAGAACTAACATTGTCTTGCTTCGATAATGATATATAGATATGCAAATGAACCCAATATTGTGTGTTATATCAAGATGCGGCTTCACTCCATGAAAAAACTGTACGAGATGTTGCTCTTCGATGTCGATGGATGACAGTAAGTTGATAATCCTCTCATAGCAATTTTTCGTCAAGAATGCATATTTTCAATAAAATTGTAATTCTTTTTGTCTGACTTGGCATGGTACTGATTGGTTTATTATGGATCGTTGTTATAAGAGAAAGCGAAGGAAACAGGAGGACTTGAGCATAGCGAGAAAGGCTAAGGATGGGAAGGTAATTTCTATTATCTTACTTTTGCTCATTTGATCTATTGTCTCATTATCTGGTTTTTCGACTTCATTCCTGTGGTAAAAAGGTCAAATACCTCCGAAGTCTGACTAAATCCGTTACTTCTTTTTGCCAGGAAAAATTAACAGAGCCTTACCTGATGAGGAACGTGTCTTCACCTTTGTCGCTGCCAGAATTCCATGTCTTTAAATTCAGACCAGCACAGTCATGGTATTTTTTCATCTTGCATACATATTTGCAAACTTGTTACAAACGTTCGCTAATGGGCTCCTTATATTGTTTGATTACTCGCCGTTGGCTTTCTCAAAATGAAAAGTTAGAAATCACGTCAGACAAAGTTGCCCATTTTGGAATCCAAGCAATATGGAATTTTTTTACATTAATAATCTGAATTTGCCTACTCTTGTTTATCGGTTTGAACTTTCTGAAGTCGCTATCAAGACGGTCTTCTATATCTTTTCAGTATTGAGTGGAACAGCGAGACATCTTTTGGAAGAAAATAATCAGGCTCTTGGTCAAATTTCTGCAAATCTTTCGACCCTCAAGTAAGGCGTGAAGCCACGATATATTTTTTTTTTTTCATTCTCTAACCAATACCAAGAATTGTATTTACTCTATAATGCTGGGCCGTTTTAGCATATGTAATACCCATTTTAAATATTTGTATGTTGCTCAGCAAGTATTGAAAATAAAGCACAGCATATAACTTTGCAAGCATTCTGAAATCCTTATGCAGCTGCAGCAGAACATTGACCTCTTTTTTCGAACAAGGAACAACTTAACAACAATTTTGACTGGGTATGTTGCTCAAATTTTTCTATCAGCTAGATTTTGTCCTATCCTCTTCTTTTGTTTTTAACTGGAGAGGGTTTTTTGGTTTGTTTCTGCAGCATGAAAACACTCCTGGGATTATGAGTCGAATGCCGCCCCTGCCCGTGCTCTTAAAACGAGGAACTTGCAAGTAGTATATTTCCATGTTCTTCGCAGGTATTTGGTATTTAATGAAATCAACAATGTCTTCGTTTGGTTGCTTAAGCTTAATTTGTCGCAGCCTACGATCTTTTAATCTACGCCTTAAATTCTTTCAGTTTAGCATATAAAAATATCTTTATTCTGTTGCAGCCTATGATCTTCAAATCCTCTGGTTTGGTACCACCGAAGCAGGAACCGGGATTTTGATCGAAAATTCGTTAACTTCTTTGAGATAAGATAACACCGTGAGCGTAAAGGTGAAGAAAAAACTTAGCTCGATTCGTACGCCGACTTGTTTGCTAGATTGGGGCAAAAAAGTGAAAGAAGCAGCTGATTAACTTTAGATGACACAATAACCTCAACTCTCTCATCTGTGTATCAGTTGAGGAAGAAGAAGAAGAGAGATCAAATGCCATTTTGATTATGTAGACTTATTGTATCGGAAAATACACAACAAAACAGATGAAAATGCAATCATCATATCATATGCTCAGAAGCTCGCTCGTCCCTCGGCAGGCTCACCATTGTTCTCCACGGCGAACGATCTCTAACCATCCTCAGAACGTCCTTCATTGACGGCTATTCTCAGGCAAGAAAGAGACGCACTGCATAGCAACATTAGCCAGCAAGTTTAGCGACTCATTGGCCCGTTCCTCTTCACCGACCGACCCGACCCGACCCAATTGGTTATGCCCGTCGACCTGTATTCTTGAAACCATGTCTTGAAAGGGCGTTTTTCCGGTGAGGATTTCGAGCAGCAAGACTCCATAGCTGTAGACGTCGTTGGCTTGTTGGGAGATCGGTTTTCTTGGGTCTCGGCATTCTTCGGGTTCTTCGTGGGTTTGCGAGTTTCTTAATGGGTTTAAACCGTAGTCCGTCAGGCAAGATTCGAAGTCTGAGCCGAGTAGGACGTTGGTGGACTTAGGTTCCTGTGGGTTAGGCTCGGGTCTTGGTGTATGTAGGCGAGGGCCATGGCTTTGTCTTCGGCAATTTTGAGGCACGACGTCCAGTGAAGGTGCTTCGAGCCGCCGCCCGAGCCCCGAGCACCTGTATGTGTAAGAGAAGTGTTGAGTCGATCGTTGGTAATGAACCGGCTTGAAATATGAGGAGATGTATAACTTAGACTGTCAGTGGTATAAATTGAATGGAAATAAAATATATAAAACTAAAAAAAAGTATGGTTGTAAGTGATCGTTTAACATGGTGTCAGTGCTAGGTGACTAAAGAGGTCAGAATCCTAATGACCATCGGTGCAAGAAAATTACGCGTATGAGACTGGATAAGAAATAAGTCTAGAAGTAGGATTCGTCCTGGAATTATCATGGTAACAAAATGCCTACAACTAAGGTTTTAGGTGAATTGGTCGTTCAGCAGAGAACCACCGAAATGCAACATGATAAAGTTACAAGCAAAGACGAAACGAGGTCTTACTGTGAACGAGGGAGAACAGGCTCCCGTTGGGGTAATAATCGTACACGAGTAGCCGTTCTTCCTTAGGCTGAAAGTAAGCTCTGAGTGGCACCAAATTAGGATGCCTCAACCTCCCGAGAACATTGACGCGCCCTTCCAACTCTTCGATCGAAGGGTACGTCGAATCCCTCAACCTCTTAACGGTTACAACGCAACCTTTTCCAAAACTGCTTTGTACGTACTCCCAACAGTCCCCCGCCCTAAGTCTCGGCCGAGGCTTTCAACAGATCGCCCAGACTATATCTTACCCAGACTATATCTTACGGTCGATCTTCATCGGGCCCCACGAACACCAACCTCCCGAGCCCATCGCCTTCTTCACGGTCTTCGCCTTTGGGCTTGTCTCGGACCCACCTCGCTTTCCAGGCTTTTGAGACGGACGAGGAAGAGAACTACCGAAATGCATAACAACCCTAATCCACGAGGGTCATCGGGAGTATGACCTCCAGAAGCTTTTCAGCTCTTCTTCGACGGTTTAAAAAACCCTCGTTAGGCTCTATAGGATACGCCTGGCTATTGTTATTACTACATGGGATTCTAATCTTCGCCTCATAGGCGAACGTTCCCTACGAACGAGGATTCATCGAACCTATCCATCGAAGGAGTCGAAGGATTTCGCCCGAGAGGAAGTTGTAGAGACATTGAAGAACCTCAATGTGCTCCGACGAAGGGCAGGATTGCCCCGGTCAGGCGATGTCTTGCAAGAAAACGACGTACAATCTGCTTAAACCGGCAAGTGTTCGAGGGATTTGTCTGGATAATTTGTTCCCAGAAAGGACGACGATCTTCAGGCGACGAAGCGAGGAGAAGCTCGCCGGAATTTCGCCTGAGAAATCGTTGTCGTTGAGGAAAAGCGACTTGAGTTTCGTTAGGTTCGTGAGGTCTGGGATTACCTAATTTGATCCAATCAATTGAGGGCCGAACTTTCTAGTGTGCCGCTTAGGTTTAGCCTTTCGAGCACGAGCTTTGTGATTGGATGCATTCCTTGCCATTCGCAGGCGTTACTTCTCCCCCCATTGAAGGATGTTCAAGGGTCTAAGGACGGTTTTAGGGCCAAAAGTGCTTCTGCGTCGCCTGATCTTACCAATGGAGCAGTGTTGTAATGAACAGATATACGAAGAAGATGATCAATGCTGTAATGGCTTTCGTCCTACCCATCGATGATGAGCTCAATCGACAAGCAATAGAGCAACCATTTATTGGCTTTCTTTCTCGCTCTCTCTCTGTGTCAATCTCTGTCTCTGCATATTTCGAGAACAGAGGAAAAGGGTCGTCGCCAGTCAACGTTAACCATCTAACTAAACTGAAACATACCTTTCAAAAGGAGAAAGCTTTTTGTGTCTTTTGCTTAAAGATAACTTCTTACTGCTACTCTTTGAGCAAGCAGAGCTATGCTTGCTCTGCTCTAGTCGAACACCATGCGAGTGGAGATTTGGGACCAAATAAGAAGTTGAAAAGTGAAAAAGCAGAAGAGTAACGTCATTTTCGACACTTCATTTATTTGGCCCCATTGAGACTAAAAAACAATGGAGGAACATTTATTGAAGCATTCTCATTTGTCTTC
Source organism: Craterostigma plantagineum (assembly GCA_027422505.1). Classification (NCBI taxonomy): domain Eukaryota; kingdom Viridiplantae; phylum Streptophyta; class Magnoliopsida; order Lamiales; family Linderniaceae; genus Craterostigma; species Craterostigma plantagineum. The sequence goes on from JAPQWV010005664.1 coordinate 12,561, forward strand.
TCTGTTGTGAGCTCTGTGCTGAATCATTCAACTCTCTCTCTCTCTCTCCTCTCTCTCTCTCTCTACCGATATCTGTAATATTTGAGATCCTTTGATAAGCATTAATGCATAGGGCTACAGCAGCTGAGCATCTTGAACACAGAGCATGAAACGTTGCAAGCAAAACCTTCTCCCACAAAGCAACAAATGCCACCAAATCACAATCGAAAGCATACAACGACTGCTCTCCTTGGTAATAATTGGACAATCAATTATATGTATCTAGTTTTCCTTTTAAGGCAAATCTCATTCATTTAATATAATAGGAATGTAACATTCACCTAATGGCTGATCATCATGGTATAATTACATTTCTGGCAAGTTCCTCCATAACTTTTTTCGTTGACACGAATGATGATCTTCTGATATATTGTAATGAATTACGTTGCGTGTCCCATATTTGAACTTTTTAATAGCACAACTATTGTAAAAGATTTTAGAAGATCCCCACACATCGCATTTCATCACATTATATTTCATCGTTTATTCAACTTTCTATACACTACTCTGAGGAAAAGAAAAAAGAAAGCCAAACAGGGAGTTGAAGATTTTACAAAGGTGTAACTTATTGCACCTAAACTACATTCGATAACTGATTCCCAGGTTTTTCACCTTTACTGTATATAAGCATAATTTTCTTGCACTTGAAACCATATGATCAGCACAGCCCGCATCCAAAAAAAAACCCCGTAATTCTTACCTTAATCAACGCGTCGTAAAAAGCTCACTGAATGGGATGATACTGTGTTATGCCGCGTTTTGGGGAAGTTTCCTAAGTATGAAGAGGACTAGCGAAGATGGGCAAGATCTCAACTAACTGCAAAAGAAAAAATTGTTACACTTTCTTCTAACATGTCAAGTACTAAACGAGAATAACGATATGCTTTCCATTATTCAAAATGGCAATCAAGAAAGTTACGATAAGATAAGAACCTAACATAGAAATAACGGTACGAAAAATGGACACCAACCAGAATAAATTAGGTTTAGGACGGGATGGTCCAAAACGTCGTCCAAATCTGCGTCTGGGTCGAATGCATCGAAGCATATCTGCGAAAAAATATCAGAAATAAAAGCTTGAATTGGTATATAAATAACTCAAAATCTCATAGTTATTAAACAAGGGAAGGACTTGTCTTACCATGATGCATCTTACAAGGAAACAAGCGAAACATATTGTTGGTCACATAGCCAACCTGAGAAAAGCACAAGAAAAACAACGTAAAAGAAGAAAAGAAAAAGAAAGGAAATATAAAGATTGCTATGAAATTAGTCTCATATACCTCCTGGAGCTTCTTGCGACGACCCCTCGACTCCACGGGGAAACGTTGTAGCATCAAGAATAGCCTACACAGGAAGTACCGTAAAATTCAAAAATGAAAATCAATTCAGAAATCGAAAGATTGATTATGGATTGAGTTACTTCTAAGTACCTACCACCGTACAAAAGAAAGCCCACGGCTGCAAATAAAGAAACACCTGCAAGTGCGTAGGTTTTTATTAGCATCGTGGAAACGGTTAAGACAACAGAGGTATATATGTGTGTATATATTTCAGACAGATTTTTAACCTGCAAAGAACATTCTTGAGAGGATGATGACAACATGGGTTGGCTTCAACCACATGGTCAACCACAGAACTAACTGCAGCAAATAGAATATAAGTTTATTCAACTGTTGAGAGAATATTCATTGAAGTAGTCGAAATTATTCCCAAACATGGCTAAATGGGGTTCACCTGGATTCCATAGACAACACCGTTGACTATATAAAAGCTAGGCCTCAACCCATTCGTTGGTATAGCACGAGCCTAACTCAATGCAAGCAAGATTTAGTAAGTTATTACCAAAACGACAATTGAACTGCGTAACTCAATTAGCATCCCAGCATAAAAACCTGGTAATAAATCTCCGCCCAGAAGAGTACGAGCAATGCATACGTCGTGAAAAATACAAGGCTTGGCAAATCAAGCAAGACGTGCTGAAGGATCTGTTTGATGGGCAGCTTTATGTTAGAAAGATCCCTTGTCTTAAAACGAAAAAAAAATGATTATGAATGTGAAGCATATTCGGTACCTCAGGTTTCAAAGTCTGAACATCACGACGAAACGCAAAAAACCAGGCATCGAACTGAAGGAACAAAATACTATTTGTGAGAAAAGTACGAAATTTTATCGACTTGCGACATAAACAGGCGAGCATATCGAATGACCAAACCTCCATTAACAAAGAAATTCAGGAAATGGAAGACCTTTTGCGTTGTCCACCCATACTCTGGCACTCTTAATTGTATCCTCACCAATTGCACCTAAACACACAAAATCCTGTCATAATTTGATCCATCTCTGTTTGCCAAACTTCCCATTGCACCTAAACACACAAAATCCTGTCATAATTTGATCCATCTCTGTTGCCAAACTTTCCCATTAAACAAAATCCTGACATTCGAGCATAATTAACACAACTTCCTAGAACAGTAATGAGGAGACAGTTCAACGTTAACTTCCATTGATCAATCTCGAGCATAACTATTACACTCCCAAGCCATTAGACCATTCTTCCCCAGAGAAACAAACATCAAGAAAATTTCTCACCACTAAAAAATTTAAGGGAAAACCATAAAAGAAGGGAAATTAATCAATTACAAGAGCAAAACTGCGACGATGCCGTAAAGAACAGCCAGGAAATGAAAGATCCTATCTTGCCACGTAACAGAATCGTTGGCTATATCCCACCAACTCACGGCGTCCTTAAGGCGGAGCGCAGCCACGTACGTCGCCGTCGACGACGGTCCCACCACCTCCACCGCCATGCTGCAAATGATTCCACACCCAAATCTTGGTATTTTCTTTTCCCGGACAATCAATACTCGAATCAACCACGGAGAGGCCCGGAAACCTTCTTGATGGTCACTCAGATTTCTTCGATTAAGATCAGATTTGTTTATTTTCCTTTCAAATTTGGGTATGAACACTCGCGTGTTGCGTTGTGTACGTCGGACAGGTGACAACTCTCATGCTTTTGCTGTCTTCTGATGAAATAAAAAAATAAAGGACTAGATTGATATTAGAGAAATCGTAAAGGGCTATATTGAAAATAATTGAGTTCGCCGCTCTAGTCTTCCAAATAAACCCTCGTTCTCAATTCTCACTCACAAAGCTCAAACAATCGGCTATGGAAGCTTCAAGCAGAGGTAGAATCAAAGAAAGAAGCTGTTGATAGAGCAATCAAAGCCCTACTAAAATGGAAATTGAAGAACAATCGTTCAAATTCCAACTCGTCGGACGAAGGAGACGGTGATGATTTCATGTACCTCGCGGTAACCCTAGAAAAAGTCCCACCTAAAGAGCTCACTCGAAACCCACACAGAATCTCTCTCAAGCACACCCTTCTCTCCCACGACGATTCGAGCTTGAATCTCTGCCTCATCGTCGATGGGAAGAGAATCACTAGCGAAGGAGCCAGCAAACTGCTGAAAAATCTGCCCTTGCCTTCAACACGCAGGTATTAAACTGTCCGAAGCTCAAGTCCGATTACGCCTCTTTCGATTCGAAGAAAAGGCTCTACGATTCGTTCGATTTGTTCTTGGCTGCCAAAAGCGTCGTCCCTTTGCTTCCTAAGGTGTTGGGAGGGTTTTCTACAAAGAAAAGGAGGAAAATTCCGATGCCTGTGGATTTGAACCTAACGGAAGCGATTGGAAAGAGGAGATCGAAAAGGCGTTGAAATCGAATCTTTGGTGCTTGAGCAGTGGGACTTGTAGTGTTTTGAGAGTTGGGAAATGGGGCTTAATGGATGGTAAATCTATCGCCGATAACGTGTTTGGGGCTATCGATGAGGGTGGTGAAAATTGTTCCCAAGAAGTGGAGAGGTGTTAAGTGCCTTCACTTGAAGTTTTCTGATTCTTTGGCTCTGCCTATTTAT
>JAPQWV010005665.1:0-16514 GCA_027422505.1 Craterostigma plantagineum
CGGCTGAGGTGGGGTCCGTGGCATCCTCAAACACGGAGGATTAAGCTTTCTAAATCTCTCCCCAATCATCTCATTCGCTCGGGTGGGGAGGTAAGCCAGCTGATTGTCCACCAGCGTTCTGCTTCAGTTGCTGAATCTGGGCCGATTGTTGTCGGACCAGTTCGGTGAGTTGCAGGATGGTAGCATCCCGGCTATCAGGAGGGTTGTTGGTATCTCTACCCTGATTTGATTGCCTACTTCCTTCTCCCCTAAGTCTTACCATTCTCAACCTATCCTGACAATTTCCTAAGGCCAATAAATCACACCATTCAAAGAATTCACATAACATGGTACTTACAAGCAAGGCCGCTTCCGCGCTTTTGAGTGTGTGTGTATGGACAGTCTGCAGGACCTGTGACCGAAGCTCTGATACCACTCTGTCAGGACCCACCGTCCGACCTCGTATTCCGTTCTAATCCTAAGTGCCTATGCTTCGTTATCGTGCAAAAGCGTAAAAATGCGAATAAAAAAATATTTCTTTTAAATGCACGCGGAAGTCATACATACAAGTCAAAAGAATGTTCTCAAATCATTCTGTAATTCATCGTAGACGTATCTTCACAAATACAAGTGCGTGTGTGCAGCAAAGCTTCCTACGCGCTCGGCCTCACATGTCGTCATCCATACACACACTCCCACCTCAAAAGCAGCCGTACATCTTCCAAATATCGGCCTCGCATAAAAGTCGAATCACGTACCCGTGATCGTCAGTACCTACAACACGTAACGTAAGATGAGCCACCGAGGCTCAGTAAGCAGAAGTTATGCATGTAGGCTCGTGTCCTAACGATCGACAATCCACGCCGTCGTTTTCTAACACTCATACTCTCTTTCTTACACTCGTACTCATCTCCTGACTCATACTCTTTTTCTCGTACTCATACATCATATGGGCCCTCGGTTTTCTATCCCACTATGCGCCATATCATAGAGATCTCAATCCACTAGGGATTTTGTACATATGTGGAGGTTCACACACTAGAAGGTCACCCGAAAGAATCTTCCCTTACTCAGTGTGGTCTCCACGCGAACGCTTCTCACTGGTAGCCAACATCGGGGCCACCAACCCCGGAGGTCACCCGAAGGAATCTTCCCTCCCGGTTAGTGTTTTACACACTAGAAGGTCACCGAGGGATCTTCCCTTACCCAGTGTGTGCCCCGGGCCGCATCCTCCAGGTTGCATCTCCCGCATACGGAGTATTCCCCCAACCTTTTATACAGGCCTTATGGCTTCATTCGCCATGGTCGCATAGGGAAACCGTGACTCTTCATTCGAGTCGACACAAACGCCAAAATCGGCGAGTATACATCGCACACAGAAGATCTTATGCACGCTCGTACCTCACGTCTTATATACTACGTATGCGTGCAAATGCTTATGCCATGCTCATAAAAATATGCAGATCATGCTGTCATTATCATGCATATAAAAATCATGTCGTAACATACACTTTTCACATAAGATCACATGGCCACATAATTAAATAATCAGACGCAGGCAAGTTACGTGTCGTAGTTGAATTTCTACTTACCTGACGTCCGTGCTATGCTAATTCACTGCTCCGAGAATTATCTACTGTTCGACCTTTAGACATAAATATCATCGTATCAGTATTATGCCTTTGTTAAATAATTCGGTCGAACTAAATTATTTGACTACATTAATTTTGCTAAAATCTCTAAGTCGCTTGATTCTAGTCTAGGCTAAATCCATACACGATTAAATTCTAGATTTTCTAACCTAAGGAACTCGGCGATAGTTAGTAAGTGTTCAATTCGCCCGATTGTAATTCATCTCGGGTCGCCCGATTTGTTAGGTTTTGTTCATGGTCTCGCCGTGTGTGTCATATGGGTTCCAAATCGCACGATTTGTGCCTCTAATCCCTCTCATTACGCCGTGTTCTATATCTCACGTAGAATTGTCCGATTTGTGCTCAATTATCATGGTTTCGGCCGATTTCCATGCATGCAAGTCGCCCGATTTGTGTTTGAGCCACTTCGATTTCGCCCGATTTGATTTGCATGAAATCCTCCATCGGCCGGTTTGTAAATCGCTGCATGTTTTCATCATCATGGCATCACCCTCATTTCGCCCGATTCCAAGCATGCCATGAGGGTTTCGCCGCTCTTGAAATCGCACGATTCGTTCAGTCTTGAAATCGCCCGATTTCATTGTTTGAAGCACCACAAATCGCCGAGTTCTTCTAGTCCTTAAATCACCCGATTAAATTGTCCCTCGCATTCATTTCGATCGATTCCTCACAAGCAATTATTCGCCCGATTTCTAGGGTTTTCATTTCGCGCGATTTACTAAATTATTTACTTCATTTCCCATGCTATCCCTATTCCTTTCAATCGACCGATTTATGGTGTATTCAAACTAAAATCCCTGAGACTTATACTATACGTAATTTATTTCCAGTCGCACGATTTGTCACTCAAACTAAAATCGCCCGAAATGACCTAACTTCCTCGATTCGCTCGAGTCTTAAATCGTCTTCACGAAACCATATTCATAGTTCAATCTACCCAGAATTTCTAAGTTCAAAGATTTCCTTCTACCCGAAACGTCTAGCACAAACTTATGGTCACCTCATGCTAGGGTTATAAGCCTTAGAAACACGTTAGTTTCCCCGATACCTAGCTAAACTCGCGGAAAAATCTCGGCTAAGACTTTAAGCACAAATTTCTTGAAGCTTCTTAATCCAAACATGCTTTATCCAATTAACCAAGACCGTAATAGCTTAAGGTAGTAATTACATTTACTTACCCAAATTCTTAGCTAGCTCTGAGAGTATTGTTTGGGCTTCCTTCGATTTCCTCCTTTCCTTTGCTTTCACCTTCGTTAGTTTTTCTTAAGTGGGGTTATGGGGTTTGGATTGTTAGTTTAGATATTTTCCTTAGTTATGATGGGTAAGGCATGGGGTTGGCGTGGTTCTCCCTTGAATTAGGGAATGTTGTCTCCCATTCTACTTTTCTCACATTGGGCCCATTGTTTATTCCTAGCCCATCATGAATCAATGGCCCATCTCCACTCTTTCTTTTATCATCATTATTATGCCTTTTTCCTTCATTGTTTTCGAAGTCCCCCTTACATAAATTAGGGGTCATCATACGCGCATATCATTATCATGTATTTGCACAAAGTTCACGTGACACGTAGGAATGAAATTCGTAAAATCACATAAGTATACAGCATGTACGTTAATTAGCACGTAACTACTTAAATCATATACAAAATTTATTGGCCGACCTAACTTGCGGGTCACGGGTCCTACACGAAGGGCCACCGAATCCACAAAATTCGTCCCTCCACATGCGAACGATTCCAACTGTGTTCCTTTGTGCGTTCAACGTGCATTAACACGTGAAGTACAAATTCGCTCTTTAGGGTAAGGTGTTGCTAAAGATCGCTCAAAGGTATTCGCAAATGAAAGGTCGACACAAACTACGAATGAATCGCAAAGTTCAGCTCAAAAACTCTAAAGGATTCGTTTGCTTGTGTGTTCGTTGTCTACCCTTCAACGTGAAGTGTTTTATTCTATATAGACGCAATAATTGCTTCTACACTTCACAAGGAAAGTTAAGCACGAAAATATGCAAGAGACAGCTCAATTATCACGTGCATTAACTCAATTATCCTTGGGCTTGTTAAAAAATATCGTCTGTTCGGACTGTCCCCTACGCGTAACTATATCGTCTAATTTCTTTACTTTGGCATATAATTTCTTGCGTTCCTCACCTAGGAGAGCGTAATTATTTTCCACGGTTAGCTTCGCGGCTTAACAGGCATCGAAATCCTTACTAAGCTCACTAATCTTAGCATTCGATGTTTCTAATTGAGCTTCTAAGTTAGTGATCTTAGAGGTAGCTTCGGTTATCCTACAATTTAAAATGGCTTTCTCGTTGAGATTTCTAACCAAGCAATTGTAGTTATTTGCTAGCCTATCTTCTAATTCCTTAATCTTTTCGCTCTGTTGTCCTAGTTGAGGTTGACTAGTCTCTCTAGACTGGAGGCTCTTGGTAAGTTCATCTATTATTGCACTAGAGCTCCTAAGTTCTTGTTCGAGACTATCTATCTTCTCCTGAGCTTTCTCAAGTTCGTTCTCTACTTCCTTTATACTTTTCTGCTCACGTTTCATGTTAACATGTTGCTTTTGACATGATTCTAACATGGTCAATAATGTGGAAGTAGTGTCTACCTCATTTGAAGACGTGGATGCGTTGTCGTCATCCGTACGAGTGGATGTTTCGCCGTCCAATTCGTTGTCGAGACGGGCCATGAGGGCTAAGTTCTCTTCTTCGGAGCTTGACGTGTCCTCGAGCCATTGGTCCTGTTCAGCCATGAGAGCTACTCCCGCTTCCTTTTGTTTGTGTCAATTGAAGCTTCTTGGAGTAGTAGTTTGCATCTCTTTTCTTCGGGAGAGTGCACTCTCTGGCGAAGTGACCTGCTTTGCCACGATTAAAACATTTGTTAGTCTCTTTGGGATTCTTGACCTCGGAACTCTCCCGAGCACGTTCTTTGTTTTTGGAGCTTGTAGTCTGAAGTCTATTGGCTGAGGTTGAAGACTTCTTCTTGAAGTACTTCTTGCTAATCATTTGTCCAATGAGAGCTAGCTGATTTCCAAGGGCTTTCATGTTCGGCTCGATGTCGAAGTCCGATTCCTCTTCCGACTCTGATGATGAAGGTGGTCTAACGATCTTATCCTTTCTTGATCTTGTGCTCCTCATCTCCGAGACTAAGGCAACCGTGTCATCGGTTTGTTTGCCTTTCTGCTCTTTGGTGATCTCGCGGATATCCTCCTCTTGCTGGCGAGATTGTCGATCACGGCATGGACATCCAGCTTCTCTAGATCTTTGTTTTGTCGTATTTGGGTGGATATTTTCTTCCATTCCGTGGGCAGGGAAGATAGAAATCTTATGTTTGTCTCCATGTTTGTCTTTGTTATTTCTATCTTCCTCATCTCATTGAGAAGAGTGAGGTATCGTTGGTAGATCTCATTTAGACTCTCCTCCGACTTCGCTTTGAATGAGTCGTAAGCGGTGAGAATGTTTGCTCGCAATTAAGTTCTAATCACGCACGAACAAGCAATTAAACACGTTATGAAGCAAAATATATCGAATTTGATCAAAATCAGAACGTGTTCTTCATGTTCTTCGCAAACAGTAACACGCAAAAGCAATTCAATCCTAGAAATCGAAGTTCAAACTGCTACAGAACTGAGCGCAATGATAATCTATCACTTAAACGAGCACAGAACACCAAATTCAAGTCAATTAAGCACAGAATTAAGCTATTGGATCGAAAACAGATTTCGCGCCAAACTGTTCTTCGATGGACAGTGAACAGAATTAAATTTTCGATCCAATTCTAACAATTTACGATTCAAAACAGAACGAATCTGCTCTGATACCAATTGTTAGGTCCTACGATTAACAACTCTATGATCCTAGGCTAGAATTCATAGTAATTCGATCGTTCAGATATGCAATTGAATTCGATCGAATAACTCAAATGAAGAACAAGAGAGAGAATTCGAGTAGAGTGGGAAAGTTACTGTTGCTTCTCTCTCTAGAAATCGAATTGCAAGCCTTTCGGATCAATTCTCAAAACTTTCTCTATTCAGCTTAATTGATTTACAAGTATTTATACCAAACAAACTTGGTATAAATATCAAACTAGTCCTAATCTAAGGACTACTATACAAAACGCCCCTAATTACAAGGACAACTAATGAAATCAAGTACAATTACAAATAGTATTCTACAGGAAGAAAAGGGCATCGGAGAAGGCTCAAAATGGATGACTTAAGGACTAATGAGAAGAAAAAAAATTTATAAGGCCGGGTGAGGAATAACCTATGCGCCCTTATCATTTTCCTAATGATCTAAGGCAAGGTGAGTATGAAGCCAAGTATCATTAGTTAAAACAAGCAATTGATGTGTGACTCACTCGAGAAATAGATCCAAAGAAGGGAAAAACAAGGCTTGAATCCTCAGATATGTATAGTGGCTTTGTGTCTAGTGGAGCAACCTAGACATTTAGACACAAAATGCGACTTAGACTGACAAAATTAAGCAATTAAATCGATCGCATGTCGGGGTAAAATTCTAAGTGACTTTAGATCAAAGCATCCTAAAGGATTTCGTCATTCCCCCTATATTATAGGTATATGTATAGTATTTCTATATATTTATTTTTTATTTATTAAATTCACGCAAGATAAAGCATATACGCAAAGAAAACACATAGCATAGAACATTTAGTAGCACAGAAGATTAGGGAAAACACATATTACGGAAGATTCAACATGCCTAATTTTCCGACAAGGAATTGAAATCGTTTTTCATCAAATGCCTTGGTGAAAATGTCAGCTAGTTGGTACTCCGTGTTCACGAAATACATATCTATGGTGCCTTTTTCTACATGATCCTTGATAAAGTGATATCTAATGTCTATGTGTTTTGTGCATGAGTGATCAACAGGATTGCAAGTAATAGCAATGGCACTTTGACTATCACTATATATGGGTATATTATTTAAATTGTACCCATAGTCGCGAAGCTGAGTCCGCATCCACAGCATCTAGGAGCAACAACTGGCGGCAGCCATGTATTCTGCTTCGGCCGTCGAAGTTGACACACAGTTCTGCTTTTTGGAAGACCAGCAGACCAGCTTTTCGCCTTGAAATTGAGCTCCACCGGATGTGCTTTTCCTTTCCATTCGGCAACCTGCATAATCAGCGTCAGTATAGCCTATGAGTTTGAAATTCGTACCCTTAGGAGACCATAGTACAAGGGTAGAAGTGCCCTTAAGGTAACGTAGAATCCTTTTGACCGCGAGCATATGAGATTCTTTGGGATCGGCTTGAAAATGGGCACATAAGCAGGCGGGCTCAAAGTGAGGTAGAGAAGAGATCCAATAATGCTGCGATACAGTGTGACGTCGACCGTCTTGCCAGAGGGATCGGCATCCAACTTGCAGCTTGGTGACATAGGAGTGCTGAGAGGCTTGCTCGGATCTTGATGGAATTTCTTCATAATATCCTGATGTATTTTGTCTGACTGATGAAAATCCCATCTTCGAGTTGCCTGACTTGTAGTCCTAAGAAGAACTTCATCTCTCTCATGTGACTCATCTCGAACTTACTTTTCTTAGATCTCCAAACTTCGTGCAAAGCCGTGGATTAGTTGATCCGAAGATGATGTCGTCGACGTATACTTGAACGACCATCAGATCTTTGTCTTGCCTTTTGATGAAGAGAGTTGTGTCTATCGTTCCTCGTATGAATCCAGACTTCACGAGGAATTCACTCAGGACATCATACCAAGCACGTGGGGTTTGTTTTAGTCCATAGAGAGCTTTGTCCAATCGATAGACGTGATCGGGATGTTCTTGATCAACGAAGCCTTCCGGTTGAGCGACGTAGACTTCTTCTTTTAACACGCCGTTGAGAAAGGCTGTCTTAACATCCATTTGATAGACTTTGAAGTCTTTGTGGGCCGCAACTGCCAAGAGAAGACGGATAGCTTCGATTCGGGCAACAGGAGCATATGTCTCGTCTCAGTCGATGCCTTCATGTTGATTGTATCCCTTCGCAACTAGCCTTGCTTTGTTCCGGATCACTTCACCATCTTCTTTCTTCTTGTTTTTGAATACCCATTTGGTTCCGACAATTGTTTTCCCATGCGGTCGTAGTACTAGGGTCCACACTTGAAGACGTTCGAATTGATGAAGTGCGTCTGCTACCTTGGTAGGCTCATTTTTACTTAGAAGCAGCTGAAGAGACTGTTTTGACGACGTGTCCTCACTCCATCCGAAGGATCGCCAATTATCTGATCAACCGGGTGACCTATAGTCCACTTGCGCTCATGAGGCAAGGCTGAAGACGATGCATCAGCCATCTGTTGGTCTAGATTTCTTGTAGTCTCTTATTGATCAATTGTGTGAGGAAATTCTAATTCTGCACTTGGAACGATCGTCTCTGATGATTATTCCTCAATAACCACTGTAGGTTCTTCGTTATTCTGTGGCAATTCTGAATCGAGTGAGGTATGGACGTGAGAAGCACTTGGTATGTCGGTCTCATTAGGTGGAGAATCTACTATAGGTGTAGTAGCGTGTGACCGATATACTGGCTCGACGAGAGAGTCCAAATCGTCCAATGCAAGTCTCGTTGCTTCTTCTGACGATGAATTCGGAGTTGTTGCCATATTCTGTTGGTTTTGTGCCAACACACCAGTGAAAACAGGTTCTGAACTGTTACATTCAGAAGCTATCTGGTTGGATACGGGTCCTGAACTGGGGTGTGCAGGAATCGGGTTAAGCACGAGTCCTGGACTGAAGGAACCAGAAGCCATATCCGCCACTTCGTGTATACTCGGTACGCTTTCGAGGTTGAAGAATACCCGATGAAAGTGGCTTCGAATGCTTTAGGGTCGAACTTAGCACGTTGCTCTCGGTCGTTCGCCACAAAGCACTTGCACCCGAAGACTTTGAAGAATGAAATGTTGGGTACTCGTTTGTTGATAATTTCGTACGGAGTCATGTCAAAGCGCTTGTGAACCACCGTCCTGTTTTGAGTGAAACAGGCGGTATTTACTGCTTCCGCCCAGAGAAAATGTGGAAGTCCAGAGTGGATGAGCATCGTACGCGCGGCTTCCACTAGTGTTCTGTTCTTCGTTCGACTACCCCATTCTGTTGAGGAGTCTTGGCGGCTAAAAACTGTTGACTTATTCCAAGTTTCTGATAAAATTCATTGAGATATTTGTTCTTGAACTCAGTGACATTGTCTGTTCAAATGACTTGGATAGTCTGCTGTAGCAAATTTTGAGTAGAATTCACGAAATGTACGATCAAGTCCCTTGTCTCATCTTTTGTTCGGAGAAACCTTGTCCATGTGTAGCGAGAGTAGTCATCGACTATGACCAGCAGATACTTGCATCCATTTATGCTCTGTTTCTTCATCGGTCAACAGAGGTCCATATGTAGCAGTTCCAGAGGACGTGAAGTAGAGGCCACTTGTTTGATATGATGAGATGCTCGCTTCATTTTTCGTAATTGGCACGCCGAACAATGATGCGCTTTTTGTAAAGTAATAGTTGGAAGACCATGAACCAACTTTTTCGTTGAGAGACGTTGAAGAGCTTTGATGTTGAGATGCGACATGCCTTGATGCCATAAGCTGTTTCTCTGAATTACAGTCCGAGATATGTGGCAAACAACTGTCGAAGGCCGCACGGATGTCAGGTTTATCGTGTATAGATTTGATTTCCGAAGTCCTTGTAGGATTCTGTGTCCTGACTATCCAAAATTTTGCACCGGTCAGTATGAAAGACCACCTGGAACCCTTTGTCACAGAACTGGTTCTATGCTGAATAAATTATGGCGGAGGCCTGCGACGTATGAGACATCTTTTATAGTTAGATTCTCCATAATGATATCTCCAAGTCCTGGAATTGGGGCTGAATCGTTGTTTCCAAACCTGACTTTTCCATTCAGTCGGTCTTGATAGTTGCTCAGCAGCTCTTGATTTCCCGTCATGTGTGTGGAGCAACCAGAGTCGAGGTACCACACATGATGGATCTGCAAAAATAAGTTAGAGAGCTTTAGGTACACATTTAAGCATGGGTCCTCTGAGATTAGTAGGTTTAGTCTTAGGTTCAGATATGATTCCTAAATTATTTTCGATAGGAACTTTAGCGACCCAAGTTGCCTTCAAGGAAGTAGCTTTAGGTTTGGCTTTAGGAGACTTAGCCTTTACGGCTTTTGTCTTCTTAGGAGGTGTTTTAGGAACCCAAGTGGGTTGAACCTGGCAGGGAAGTTGAATTTCAGCACGTACAAATGCTTTGGTAGGCTTAACTGACGAAAAGATCTTTTCTTTTGATAATCTCCTAAGGTGCTTGGGGGATTCAGTCTTTACAGGTTACCTTAGGTGAGTACAAGCATGTACGGCGTCATAAAGCTTTCTTTATGGCTGGATCTTGTTTCCTACGAGTCTTCCTAGTGGCATTTGTTTCAGAGTGACTAATTTTAGCTTTAGATGTAGAACCTATTTCGCAATTGGTGCTTCTAAAGGTGATGGGCTGAAGAGTACACGCAGAAACAATTACTCTAAGCGAAGAAATGGCTTTTTTATTTCTACGAGTGTCATTTATTCGTACAGAGGGAGTAACATTTTTAAGCATACTCAAATCTACTTGCTCCTTCTTAAGACTAGACACTCTTGCCTTCGATTCTAGTGCTTGCCCTACGCTCCCTGTAGACGTAGGTAAAGAAATTTTTCGTCTTAGCACTCTTAATAGAATTATTAATAAACTTTTGATCTTTCGAAGGTGATTTTTCGATTTTCACTCTTTGAGGTATAGCGTGAGAGGTAGTTTGGGAGGATGAGGAAGCTTTGTTTTTCATTTCGTTGAAGAACTTTTTCTTTTCAGCTTCGAAATTCTCTCTTTCTTTGTCTTATTTAGCTTGAGATTCCTCTATCTGTTTTATTAGAGGAGTATGTATAGAGAATTTTTATAATGAACGTCTTTGACTTCCTCGTTGTGTGCTTGAGATTCAGGGGGTAGGACTTGAACTAAATCACAGACAGGGGTTAAAGAAGGTTTCATATTTCTGTCTCTTCATTTAGTTCAGTGTAGTCAAAAGGGATCTCGGGCCCATGTGAGGCTTTTCTCATAGATGAATCATAATTATTTTGATACGTTGATTCAGTAAATTCTCTTAGAAAGGTTACTCCTAAACTCATGTTCTTAATATCATAAATTTCCTTTTTCGTAGAACTCGTGGGTTAGTGAAACCTATGCCTTCTATAGGTTAGTGAAATCACAGACAGGGGTTAAAAAATATCGTCTGTTCGGATTGTCCCCTAGCGTAACTATATCCTCTAATTTCTTAATTTTAGCATATAGTTTCTTGTGTTCCTCACCTAGGAGAGCATAGTTATTTTCTACCGTCAGTTTGGCGGCTTGGCAGGCGTCTAGTTCTTCACTAAGCTCACTAACCTTAGCATTTGATATTTCTAATTGGGCTTCTAGGTTGGTGATCTTAGTGGTAGCTTCGGTAATCCTACAATTTAAGGTGGCTTTCTCGTTGGGATTCCTAACCAGACAATTGTAGTTATTTGCTAGCCTATCTTCTAACTCCTTAATCTTTTCGCTATGTTGTCCTATTTGAGGTTGACTAGTCTCTCTAGAATGTATGCTCTTCGTAAGTTCTTCTATCTTAGCACTAGAGCTCCTAAGTTCTGATTCGAGACTATTTATCCTTTCCTGAGACCTAGAAAGTTTATCCTCTACTTCCTTAATACTTTTCTGCTCACGTTTCATGTTAGCATATTGTTTTTTATATGAATCTAACATGGTCAATAATGTGGAAGGAGAGACTCCTCTTGTGACGAGGTGGATGCGTTGTCGTCGTCCGTACGAGTGGATGTTTCGGCGTACGATTTATTGTTGAGACGGGCCATGAGGGCTAAATTCTCTTCTTCAGAACTCGACGTGTCCTCGAGCCATTGGTCTTGTTCGACCATGAGAACTACTCCAGCTTCCTTGTGTTTAGTCAATTGGAGCTTCCTGGAGTAGTAGTTGGCATCTCTCTTCTTCGAAAGAGTGCATTCTCTGGCAAAGTGACCTGGCTTGCCACAGTTGAAGCATTTGTTAGCCTCTTTTGGGTTCTTGACTTCGGTGCTCTCTGGTGCACGTTCTTTTCTTAGCTTTGAGTTCCTCTTCTCTGAGACTAAGGCGGCCGTGTCTTCGATCTGTTGCCCTTCTGCTCATTTTGAATCTCGCTTATATCATCCTCATGTTGTGCAAGATTGTCAAACACGGCATGGATATCCAGCTCCTCTAGATCTTTATTCTGTCGTATTTGAGTGGATATTGTAGAATACTATTTGTAATTGTGCTTGATTTCATTAGTTGTCCTTGTAATTAGGGGCGTTTTGTATAGTAGTCCTTAGATTAGGACTAGATTGATATTTATACCAAGTTTGTTTGGTATATATACTTGTAAATCAATTGAGCTTAATAGAGAAAGTTTTTAGAATTGATCCGAAAGGCTTGCAATTTGATTTCTAGAGAGAGAAACAACAGTAACTTTCTCACTCTACTCGAATTCTCTCTCTTGTTCTTCATTTGAGTTTTCGATCGAATTCAATTGCTTATCTAAACGATCGAATTACTATGAATTCTAGCCTAGGATCGTAGAGTTGTTAATCGTAGTACCTAACAATTGGTATCAGAGCAGATTCGTTCTCTTTTGAATCGTAAGTTGTTAGAATTGGATCGAAAATTTAATTCTGTTCACGGTTCATCGAAGAACAGTTTGGCGCGAAATCTGTTTTCGATCCAATAGCTTAACTCTGTTCTTAATTGACTTGAATTTGGTGTTTCTTTGCTCGTTTAAGTGATAGATCATCATTGCGATCAGTTCTGTAGCAGTTTGAACTTCGATTTCTAGGATTGAATTGCTTTTGAGTGTTACTGTTTGCGAAGAACATGAAGAACACGTTCTGATTTTGATCAAATTCGATATATTTTGCTTCAGAACATGTTTAATTGCTTGTTCGTGCGTGATTAGAACTTAATTGCGAGCAATTGCCTCAAATTTCACTATCTGATTCTTTGTTTTTGCTCGAATTAGTGTTAATCGTATTCTGTTAATTTTTCTCGATTGCTCAAATTTTTCTCGCTAAGTTTTGCGATCGGATTAGTTTCTCGATCGATAAACTTAGCGCGAGAATTTTTCTCGATCAGAATACGAAGTCAGCGCTAGAATCGTCATCAGCAGAAACGATTTTAGTTAGAAATATTTCTCGAGCATTATATAGCGAAAAACTTTTTCGAGGAAGACTTATTTTGACTTTGCATGCGTAAAAACTTTCACTCGAAGAACTTTTTCAGTCAAACCTTTAACGTTTGACCAGGCGAAAATCATTTATACGCGAGAAACTTTTCTAGTCAACAGATTTATTTTGACTTGTCGAGAAACTTACTAACGTACTGTTTCTTTACGATCGAAATAAATTCACGATCAAGAAATTTTTCTCGACCGAATGATTTTGAGCAATTTATCTCGCTCGTAAAATATCTCGCTGACAAAATTTCTCGCACGAGAACAGTACCCAGTACACTCTATCTCAACGGAATTAATTTCGATCAAACTTTAAAGATTGAATCGAAAATAATTCTCGATCTAATTTTCGAATCAAACGCTACTAACGAATTTCTTCACTTGTGAAGCACATTACATCATCTTCAACCTTCAAAACAATTAACGAAGATCCTTCAAAAACTCGACTGCCATGCAAACATGGATGCGTACTCACTCGGAAATGACAACCGTCCGCCGATCTTGCAAAGAGGCGAATACACAGTGTGGAAAAGCCGCTTTCTGAATTTCATCGCTCTAAAGGATCAAGCCGAAAATCTACTGAAGTCCCTTGAAGAGGGACCGACACAGCTACTCTAGCAATTCCAGCTTCTAGGCGACTAAAGAAGCCTAGATAATACTCTCTGGAGGAAAGAGCTCGAGCTAAGGCTGATCTGGTAGCCATGAGTACCCTTATGTAGGACATCCCCAACGATATATACAGACAAATCGACAACCTTACATCGGCCAAAGGGATGTGGGATGAGCTGCATAGGATGATGCAAAGGACGGAAGTTGGTATAAAGGCCAAGAAAGCAAACATTCTCACCGCTTACGACTCATTCAAAGCAAAGCCGGAGGAGAGTCTAAACGAGATCTACCAAGGATACCTCACTCTTCTCAATGAGATGAGGAAGATAGAAATAACGAAGACAAACATGGAGACAAACATAAGATTTCTATCCTCTCTGCCCACGGAATGGAAGAAAATATCCACTCAAATACGACAAAACAAAGATCTAGAGGAGTTGGATGTCCATGCCGTGTTCGACAATCTCGCCCAGCATGAGGAGGATATCCGCGAGATCACCAAAGAGCAGAAAGGCAAACTAACCGATGACACGGTTGCCTTAGTCTCGGAGAAGAGGAGAACAAGATCAAGAAAGGATAAGATCGTTAGGCCACCTTCATCATCAGAGTCGGAAGATGAATCGGACTCCGACATCGAGCCAAACATGAAAGCCCTTGGAAAGCAGTTAGCTCTCATTGGACAAATGATGAGCAAGAAGTACTTCAAGAAGAAGTCTTCAACCTCAACCAATAGACTTCGGACTACAAGCTCAAAGAACAAAGAACGTGCTCCGGAGAGTTCCGAAGTCAAGAATCCCAAAGAGCTAACAAATGCTTTAATTGTGGCAAAGCAGGTCACCTCGCCAGAGAATGCACTCTCCCGAAGAAAAGAGATGCAAACTACTACTCCAGGAAGCTTCAATTGACAAAACAGAAAGAAGCTGGAGTAGCTCTCATGGCCGAACATGACCAATGGATCGAGGATACGTCGAGCTTCGAAGAAGAGAACTTAGCCCTCATGGCCCGTCTCGACAACGAATTGGACGCCGAAACATCCACTCGTACGGACGACGACAACGCATCCACGTCTTCAAATGAGGTAGACACTCCTTCCACATTATTGACCATGTTAGAATCATATCAAAAGCAATATGCTAACATGAAACGTGAGCAGAAAAGTATAAAGGAAGTAGAGAACGAACTTGAGAGAGCTCAGGAGAAGATAGATAGTCTCGAACAAGAACTTATGAGCTCTAGTGCAAAAATAGATGAACTTACCAAGAGCCTCCAGTCTAGAGAGACTAGTCAACCTCAACTAGGACAACATAGCGAAAAGATTAAGGAATTAGAATATAGGCTAGCAAATAACTACAATTGCTTGGTTAGAAATCTCAACGAGAAAGCCATTTTAAATTGTAGGATAACCGAAGCTACCTCTAAGATCACTAACTTAGAAGCTGAATTAGAAACATCGAATGCTAAGATTAGTGAGCTTAGTAAGGATTTCGATGCCAGTCAAGCCGCGAAACTAAGTGGAAAATAATTACGCTCTCCTAGGTGAGGAACGCAAGAAACTATATGCCAAAGTAAAGAAATTAGACGATATAGTTACGCGTAGGGGACACTCCGAACAGACGATATTTTTGAATAAGCCCAAGGATATAGAGTTATATAATCCTATAGAAGGCATAGGTTTCACTAACCCGTGTGTTTTACAAAAGAAAGAAATATATGATGTTAAACACATGCGCTTAGGAATAACCTCTCTTAGAAATTTTACTGAATCATCTTATGCAAATACTTTCGATTCGTCCATTAGACAAGGTCCACATGGTCCAGAAATCCCCTTTGACTACAAAGAACTAAATGAAAGGGACAAAAATAGGAAAGAAACTCTAACTCCTGTCTGCAATTTAGTTCAAATTCTACCTCCTGATTCTCAAACACACCACGAGGAAGTTAAAGCCATTAAATATAAAAATTCTCTCTACAAACCTCCTATCATAAAACAGATAGAGGAGTCACAGGCTAAGTTAGAAAAGAACGAGAGAATTTCGAAGCTGAAAAGAAAAAATTCTTTAAGGAGATGGAAAATCTCAAGGCTTCCTCGTCCCCACAAACTACCTCTCACGCTATTACAAAAAGCGTGAAAAATGAAAAATCGCCTTTGAAAGATAAATATTGTAAAGATAATTTTGTTAAAAGTGCTATGACTAATTTCACATTACCTACGTCTACAGGGAGCGTAGCGTCAGCACTAAAAACAAACGCGAGAGTGTCTAGCACTAAGATAAAGAAGGAGCCATTAGATTGAAATGTTTCTGAGCATGCTACTCCTTCTGTTATGATAAAAGACATTCGTAGAAATAAAACAGCTATTTCCACGTTTAAGATAGTTGCTTCTACTTATTCACTTCAGCCGATCACTTTTAGAAGCACCAACTTCGAAATAGGCTCTACGTCAAAAAATAATCATTCTGAAACAAATGCCACAAGAAAGACACCTAGGAAACAAGATCCAGCCATAAAAAAAGCTTATGGCGCTATACATGAATGTGCTCACCTAAGGTATCCCGTAGAAATTAAATCCCCCAAGCACCTTAGGAGACTATCACAAGAAAAGATCTTTTCCTCAGTCAAACCCTCCAAAGCATTTGTACATGCTCAAATTAACCTTCCCTGTAAGGTTCGACCCAAATGGGTTCCTAAATCTCCGCCTAGGACGACAAAAGCCAAAAGAGCCAAGTCTCCTATAGAGGCAAAACCCAACACCACTTTTTCAAAAGTGCAATTGGTTATTAAGACTCTTCCAAAAATAGATTTAGGAGTCATATCTGAACCCAAAATTAATTCCGCTAATCCGAGAGGACCCATGTTTGAGTGGGTACCTAAAGCTCTTTAAATTATTTTTGTAGATCCATCATGTGTGGTACCTCGACTCTGGTTGCTCCACACACATGACTGGTAGAAAAGAGCTGCTGAGCAACTACAAAGACCGACCCAACGACAAAGTCAGATTTGGCAACAACGA
>JAPQWV010005666.1:0-16510 GCA_027422505.1 Craterostigma plantagineum
CCTGAGACTTCATTACTTCATCAAATGTTTGTGGATCATCCTCAATATTATAGCAATATAGGTATTGGGTTGAAATCTCATCCCTAGAACCCTCAATTAAGTATAACTGAAAATCTGGTCCATACGAGGTCGGTTTTCTTTTTCTTTTGTTTTTTCGAAGTTCAAGTGACTTATTACTAGTCAAATCAAAACTTTCTCCTTACCACTTGTGATTGAAATCACATCCTTAGGTCTAGGTATACTTGAGAAACATTCTCATCAAATCCATCATCTCTCGATTCAATTACGGAGTTGACCGAAATGGAATCATTAGGCTCGATTACATAGAACTATAGGCCTCGGAATGCTCATATCCAATAAAGATACAATCTTTACCTCGTTCCCTAAATTTTTCTTCTTGGGTTCGGGAAGTTTTACAATATCCCGACAATCCCAAAGATAGTTTAACATTGGTTTCTACCAAAGTTCATAAGCAGTCAATTTGTTCCTTTTATTTGAACCCTATTAAGCAAATAGCAAGCCGTTAACATAGCTTCACCCCAGAATCAATCACTCAATCCAGAGTACGATAACATGGACTTTACCATCTCTTTCAGGATTCTATTCTTTCTCTCAGATACACCATTTTGCTGTGGTGTATATGGAGTCGTAGTCTCGTGAATAATCCCTACCGATTGAAAGTAGGTCGGATTAAAATATTCACCACCTCTCTCCGTTCTGAGTTGTTTGATCATGGCATTTTGTTGCAACTCAACTTCATTTTTATAAATCATAAATTTATCTAATGCTTCATCTTTACTATGCAACATATAAATGTAACAGAATCTAGATGCATCATCAATAACGTAGCAAAGTATGTTTTGTTACCTAACGAAGGAGTAGCATGCAAATCACATAAACCTAATAAGTTCTTCGAGGAGCGCATTACCTTATGAAAAGGTTGCCTCGTGATCTTAGTCAGCATGCAAGTCTTACATTTTTCAGAATTAATATCGAAAGGAGGTATTAATCCTTCCTTTGACATTTCATAAATTCGTCTATAGTGAACATTTCCTAGTCTAGCATGCCAACGAACCGAATCATTAACTTTAGAACATGTCATGAATGCAGAATTATTGTCAGAAAGCTTTTTTTTAAATTCAACATAAACATTCCATAATTATAATAGCCAAAACCGATAAAGTTCCCGAATTTTGTCAATACAAACTTGTCTGACTCAAACACCTGCTTGTAACCACATTTGTTCAAGACAGGGCCAGACACTAAATTCTTACGCGACTTAGGTACAAACAGCACATCACATAAAGTAATAGTTTTTTCCTGAAGTAAATTCTAATACAACACTTCCTACACCAACTATTGGAGCACGTGAATCGTTTCCTATATGTAAGCCAATCCATCGTCAACTGGTTGAAAATCTTTAAACCAGCCCCGTTCTTTACACGCATGAGTTGTGGCACCCGAGTCAATCCACCATGCTTCTTTATCATCATCCTGTACGTAAAACGCTTCAGGACTAAAAGATATATAATGTATACCAGAATTATAACATATGTCTGAATTCTGACCTTGTGTAGGGTTAGGGTTTTTCGACCCTTCACCCGTGGTGTTTGCCCCGTTGGGTGTTCCTTGCTTGTCCACCACCTATTCCAACACGACAATCCTTTTTGAAATGACCAGGTTTGCCACATTTCCAACAAGCCGCTTTAGGCTTTTTTGTTGGACCCGCCACGGTTATCACCGTTCATTTTGCGCTTTTTATTGTTTTTAGTACGATCCTCCACCATGTTGACAGTGGATATCCCAGCACTGCTTTTGCCCTTTGGTTGGTCATTCTCCTGTGCTCTTAGAGATTCCTCTATGCGCAAATGACTACCTAATTGTAGTAGGGACAATTCCACATTTTTATCCTTTAGAGTGCGCTTGAAATCTTTCCATGATGGAGGCAATTTGTCTATTATGCAAGACACGGCTATTGCATCATCCATCACAAGTTGGTGTTGAGCGAATTGCCCAAGGATACGCAGAACCTCATTGTATTGTTCCATAACTGGTCGAGCATCGATCATTTTATAATTATAAAATTGCTAACCAGGAATTTCTTACTTGATGTGTCTTCCGCCATATACTTCGCTTCGAGATCATCCCATAAAGCTTTAGCCGAATCAATTTTGATATATATCAAATAATGAATCCGACATGCCATTTAGGATATGACCACAACATATGTAATCGTCATTCTCCCACTTGTTCCTCCTTCGGCCAGCCTCAAGTGTCTCGTTCTCTTCGTATTCTAGCATGGGCGTACTCAACACGTAGACCACCTTCAGGGTTGTCAAGTGCATCTTCTTCTGCCATCGAGGAAATCCACACCTTCGAACTTATCGAGTTTGCAGAATTTTGAAGCCATGTCTCTCACGCTTTCGTCCATTGAAAATCAGCAAGATTATTTTCTTTGAATGTTAGAAAAAAGTCTGAATTTAATGGCCGGATATTTCTCTAGAATCGCATTTGGAGTTCACTTTCCAAAGACAATATTTCGTCCCGAGATAAGACTAGAGAGAACTTTTATTATTTCGCTTGCGAATTCAATGTGTTTGAGTTGAATGTATCTGTGCTTATTTATAATCCAAGTTTCGACCGATTGTGTCTATTCATAATAAACATAATCCTTTCAAAGATGGTGTTCGTTTGAGAACAGATATCACCTTTTGAAGCCAAATACCTTTCCGGGTATAAACACACCCTTTCGGGTGAAGGGTTTTGAGGGGGAAAGCATGCACACCTTTTGGGTGCATGCGTGTCATTTCGGGACAGGGCACTGCCCCTAGACCCCCGCTTCGATTTGGGTTCCCACGTAAAATGCTTTCCGAGCGTGCACTCCGCACCTCCTAACTCAGTTACATCTTACGTCCCAATTACACTAAAATATTTAACAAGAATCTCACAAATTAATCCAAGTGTTTTATTCATTTCTCAAAAGCATGTCATTGCAACACTCATGGACTCGGACATCTTACACTACACAACTTTTTATGAAGAGAGAAAGGACTCTTTATTTGATCATAACAGAAGAGGGGACACCATGTAATCTTCAGCCTTCATACTCGTGGTCGGAGTATCTCATCTCACAGTCCACCATTACAACGTACGCAAACTTGCAAAAGGGACAACCCGAGACAAGATTTTCTTGGGCCTCAGCCAAGCAAGACGTGCATTCGTCATCGCTCAAATCTCCGTTAGTGCAGTGCGAATAACCAGAAGCAACTATTTCGCCAGCCGAGTAATCGCAGTTCATTTCTCTATTAGGCTGGCTCGCACATAGGGCCGCTAAATCATTAAGCACTTGCTCCACGAGCGTTCCATATGGATCGTTTTCTCCCCATCTTTCAACGCTGCATGCCATGTCTGTAATGCTTGTGTCTGGGGCGCCTCTTACTGCAGTGAAGAAGTCGGTCAAAATCACAAGTGAAAAGGTGATGATGATGATGATATTGGTGTTACGATATTGGCTCATTTTATTTAACTCTTTCCCTTCTTTTTTATTTTTTATTTTGCTTGTTTTGTGGTAACTTGCATTTTTTGCTATATATAGAGAAGCTGATTACTTGTTTTCATAAATAATGCTGGGGAAAAGGTTGGAAACGGTGCTTGGGCGTTCGATTTATCCGATGTATCTAATGAGGAGGACATTAACGATATTGCTTTTTCTGATACTTTTGATACGTTTTCTGTTTTGGTATAGGAAGAATCCATCATAGTCTAGGCCAAAAGGGAGAATATATGAAAATTTTTTTCATACATAACTAGGAAAAGTATCGTGATATTAATTAACTATGATTCATTTGACACTGTCATTCTAGGTAAACATGTCGATTATGACAAGATGCCATACTGATTGATTACATTGTTATTGAAATTCGATAAGATGATGCTGATTACATTATTTATTGATATTCTAACATACAAAT
Organism: Craterostigma plantagineum; assembly: GCA_027422505.1. Classification (NCBI taxonomy): domain Eukaryota; kingdom Viridiplantae; phylum Streptophyta; class Magnoliopsida; order Lamiales; family Linderniaceae; genus Craterostigma; species Craterostigma plantagineum. The sequence goes on from JAPQWV010005666.1 coordinate 3,972, forward strand.
CTTTGATCACTGGCAATTGGCATGTTGTTAAATATCATTCCGAAACGAACAGGAAATGACGATCAATTATCGAAGCTTGTCATATTACTCGACATAATTATTGCCTCTTTGATTGAATAACTACGGGAATTGCTATTCACCGCCCCCTTTTTCCTAGTTACCGCCCCCTAAAGGGCTTGAAAATGACCTTTTTGCCCTTATGATATTTAAATTAATTTAAAAAGAAAAACTAACTAAATATATAATTCTGGTAAGAAATATTGAAAACTATATACACAAATAAATTCGAACGATCGATCGATACGGAAAAAAAAAATTTCGATTTAACATTTTAGTACCGATCGATCGATATTTCGGCCCTGCAGTGCGCGGGCCGAACGATATTTGCGGCCGGACTGTGCGCGCGGCCGAACAGTATTTTCGGCCCGGACACTGCTTGGCCGAAATTTCAGTTCAGCCGGCACTGGCCCGGCCGAAATCTGATTTCGGCCCGCACAGGCCCGCCGAAATCTGACTTCGGCCCGTACAGGCCCGACCGAAATCCGAATTCGGCCCTCACAGGCCCGGCCGAAATCTGATTTCGGCCCGTACACTGCAGGGCCGAAATCTGATTTCGGCCCGTACACAGCACCCGAAGTTCAGTTTCGGGTACAGTTTTGGGGTCGATGCCCTCCGAATCAGGCCAAACATAAAACATACAAGTTGTAGATAATCAAATTAGCTTTCTACAGGAATTTGAATCAGGGTCGTCCGATTTGTAAATCAAAAGTTAATGTCAAAATTGTGTAGACTGCCAGTTTCGGCCGATTCCACTCGGACAGCAACCCTAAGTTAGAATCGGCGAATTTTTGAGGTCAATGAACTTCGAATCAGGCCACCATTAAAACACCAAAGTTATATATAATTAAGTTGGCTTTTCACAGGAACTTGAATCAGAGTCGTCCGATTTGTGAATCGAAAGTTATGCTCAAAATCGTGCAATCTGCCAGTGGAATTGACCGAAACTGGCAGTCTGTACGATTTTGACAATAACTTCCAATTTACAAATCGGATGACCCTGATTCAAATTCCTTTGGAAAGCCAAATTGATTATCTACAACTTTTATGTTTTATGTTTGACCGGAGCGTATCGACCCCAAATTGTACCCGAAACTGAACTTTGGGTGCTGTATATGGGTCGAAATCAGATTTCGGCCCTGCAGTGTACGGGCAGAAATCAGATTTCGGCCGGGCCTGTGCGGGCCGAAATCAGATTTCGGTCGGGCCTGTGCGGGCCGAACTCAGATTTCGGCCGGGCCTGTGCCGGCCGAACTGAAATTTCGGCCAAGCAGTGTCCGGGCCGAAAATATTGTTCGGCCCGCGCACAGTCCGCCGAAAATATCGTTCGGCCCGTGCACTGCAGGGCCGAAAATATCGATCTCGGTACTAAAATGTTAAATCAAATTTTTTTTTCCGTATCGATCGATCGCTCGAATTTATTTGTGTATGTAGTTTTCAGTATTTCGTATCAGAATTATATATTTAGTTAGTTTTTTCTTTTTAAATTAATTTAAATATCATAAGGGCAAAAAGGTCATTTTCAAGCCCTTTAGGGGGCGGTAACTAGGAAAAGGGGGAGGTGATTAGCAATCCAGATAACTAACCGTAATTACTGAAGCAGAAAATAAAAAAAATTTGTCTTCCTGTAAATTCTAATACAATTACTAAACAAATAAAATTCGAACCTAAAAATAGGTCACTTAACTTCATAATATAAGTCACAATTAATTTTGGGTCCCAACATTTCGGTTTTTTTTTTTTTTTTTCTAAACTGATTTCTATTAATCACAAAGAATAATTAAAGCGAGGATGAAAACCCTCAAAACAATCCCTATGAAATATCACAAGAAACTCAAGTCGGCAGAAATTATCACAACCAAGCAAAAGAAAAACCCCGCAAAACATCATTCCTGGTCTAGATATAAAGCAATAACACATAGATGCAGCATGAAAAATCATGGCCAAAAGAAGAAATAAAATGGTCCATGGTGGAAACATCACATCTACGAATCCACTCGCCACCCCCCGAACAAAATCGACTATGCTTCTGGAAAACATTCACCTGAGAGGTAATGTTTCAACACCGTCCAACCCATTCCAATGGACCTACTGTGCGCGTGTCTGCTAAGCGCTTCGTTCTCCTAGACCTTTCGGATGTTCGCAGAAAGGAGAAGGAGAAACGCCCCGTGGAGGGGATGATAACCCCACATGGGGAGACAATACCCCTGGGAATGGGTAGACAAGGCTCAAAGTGAGAGACTTAGCTCCCACAAAGGGGAGAAGAAAGAAAAAAAAGGCGACAAAGGTAATAGAAAGAGCTGAAACAAAGACAAGATGAGGGCGGAGTAAGGGGGAGAAAGAGAGTATTTAGGGTTCGACTTTGTGTAGAGAGAAGTTGGAGAAAAGGGGTTTAGGGATAGATTATAAGAGGAGCTGGCCTGTCAATCTCTTGCTTTTCAACCTTATATCATTCCTCAATTCTTTGACTTCTCTTTGCAGTCTCTTCACGATTTATTCTATCACATTCGCAATATCGCTGCTTGTATGAAATCCTTTGTCGTATTTTTCATCTGACAGATGCATTGGCACGACTATGATCCATACAAAGTTGACATTGTTGAGCTCCAATGCATGACCTATCTCACCAGAAAGCATTCACATCCGAACGATACGAGCATCATTGGCTTTGTTGATCATCAGGATCTCGGCTTTTGTAGGCTCTTCAAACTTATCTTTAGGAAGTGTGGTAAGATATAAGCAATCTGATTTTTTGAGGAACAATGCATCGGATTGACTTCGCCATCCTTCTCAGTTTTTCAAATTGCATCGAACTTCGCTTTACCGTGTTTAGTTGTTCCATGTTGTACAGGATTCCTAGCAATGGAAATAGCAGAATTGTTGTCAACCCAAATCACAGTTGAATTACTTGACATTGCCCCAAATCTATCAACAGTTTATGTCGTTAAATTGCTTGCTTGTTGCCGCTGCTGCTAAAATGTACTCAGCTTCCGCTAAGGATTGTGCCACCACTTCTTGCTTCTTTGAACTCAAAACTCCACTTCCAAATGAGTAAAGCATAACCAGATTGGTTTCGTATCATAAAAACTTTCTAATCACTCATCTCTTTCTTTCTTTAAGAACCGCAAACCCTAGTAAAAATTGTCATTTATATACCTTAGAGATCTCTTACCTGCTTCAAAATGAACATGACTAGGAGAGTGCATAAACGTTAAGAGCAGGCTTGCCACCAACTTCATTTTTTTTACAGCTTCTCAATCACAACCAATAAAGTTGCCACAAGTTTACATTTTTCCATTTGGAACTTCATAAATTCCAAAGCTTGGGAGATGAGATTCACCTTCACTTGATGAATTTTCATGCCTAGAAAATATTTAATTTTACCCAAGTTGGACACTACTCGCTCTCAATCTTATACACCAAGTGATTCATGATTAATGAAATCCGACATGTAACCTACATGTCATCTACATACAAAAATACAAGCTGAACTTGTTTCAAACCATCAGAACTTTTCGTAGCTTGTCGACATTGTCTTGACAAAAAGCGACTTGAAATCCCCAACATAAATGTCGTCCTCAAGCAAACCATTTAGGAGGGTTGACTTTGTATCAAGATGATGACTTTGAAGCCCATCTTTGCGACTAAAGCAACTACAAATTTTTTATAATATCATGCCTAGCAACTAAAGCAAATGTACCGAAAACCTATTCCGTATTCTTGAGAATAGCCCTTCACAACCAACATGGCCTAATGTTAGTTAACAGAACCATCTGGATTGTATTTAGTTTTGAAAACCACTTAGCTCCAGTTATCTTGTGGTTTTTAGGCATGTCTACTACCTGCCAATTCCATTTTTTTAATCGTTTCAGCTCCTTCTCCCTTGCAACTCTCCATGAATTTCCTTTAGCTTTATCGTTGTATCATGACGGCTCTTTTATTGCTAAATCACATATATCATAGATATCATCTCGATTTGATCATTTCTTTTGCACTTTTACGTCTTTTTTGTCCCGGTTCAATGTTGTTGTTTCACGCTTGAGTAATTTAACGCAACTTCAAGATCGTCAATCCTTCCCTAAATGTGTTGCAAATGATGATCTCGTGCATTTAAGTCGAAGAACAAGATGAGTTATGAATTTTTAAGTTGATCAAAAGGAGATCATGTGCTCTCACGCGTAAAATTTCTTTTCAACTAACGATTAAATTGATGGGGGACAAAATGGTTCAAAATCACCCGCTAAAATGGGCATGGGATTTATCTAAGGACAACATGGCGTTGCTTGATACTTCGATAGGTTTTGAACATAACAAAGAAAAGTATCGTAATTAACTACTGCTTCTGTCCACAAGAAATTCAACTCATGGCCTCTTAAATACTTTTGCTGCAATCTCGCCGACTAGAGAATGACAAAAAGAAAGTAAGATCAATATCATATCATATAAGTGAATTATACACCATTGTTTATCCATTATATATGCCCCAAAAATCAAATGTTCTTTTAATCTAATTGTTTGTAGGACGCAGCCCAACTTATATGATATCAAATTGGGTTTATTTTTCCGCAATCACACTTGTTCGACTCATACTAACAGGACTCCTACCGCATGTTAGGCTTAATAATGTAAGGGACTCGTCCCACATAATTGGTCTTAAAATGGAACGCACAGTTGTAATAAAACCAAAAATCACCATATCGTGTATGCCCGTAGCTCTGTAGTGTCAACGAGGCGGTCGCCTCGGGCCAACGGTGGAAGGGGCCCAAAATTTTTAATACATGAATATATATATATATATATATAATATGTATATATTATACTAAGTTGGTTTATAATTAAAATTGAACAATATAATAGTAAAAACTGCAAAAAAAATCGGTAGTTATACGTGGTCCTTAAATTAGCAAAAACAAGCACAACTACTTTTTATTAAAAAATTTAGCTCAAACAATAAATATTACTTTTCTCTTTTTAAATAGACATAATTCTCTCTTCTCATACTTTCTCTTTTTAGATAATAGACATAATTCTCTCCTTGACACAATCCAAACCGAAATTTCAAGTATTTATTGAACATTCAACTATTAAACATATTTTGCATTTCTTATTTAAGTTACATTTGCGGTTTAAGTTTATGATATATTACATAACTCATTTGAAAAAAAAAATATTTAAGAAGGCTTCGGGGCCCTGTTTTGAGTTTCACTTCAGGTCCCTACTTCTTCAGCTACGGGACTGAGTTCGTACCTATGTAGTTAATCGAGGAAAGATATAACATATAAATTAACTGGTTTTGGGATGAAACCCTCGTTACTGAATGCATAATCATCAAACTCATAAAACAATCCACCATTAGAACTTGTCCAAAGATGGAAAATGGGCACATTGCACACAAGTGTCTTAAAACATAGATTGGATGAAACCCTCGTTACTGATTGCATAATCATCAAACACATAAAACAATCCACCACTAAAAGCCACGATGTGAAGGCAAGCATCGGGAGATATCTTCAATCGTAAAATGGATAGTCGTCGTATCGCATTTTACAATCTTCCATTGTAACATGTGATACATGGAAAGGAACACTTCATAACAAGATTTTGTTGAGCTGTAGCCAAGCAAGTCTTGCAGTCGTCAGACTCAAATTCTCGTTCGCGCAATGTGCATATCCGTAGGCCTCAATGTCATCATACACTACTAGAAAATACAGTATTAGACACGGAAATTTCCGTGTCTAAAACTAAAATTCCGTTTCAGTTGATACATTATACACGGAATTATCTGTGTCAGAAGCTGTAGGTATTGCTCTCGTGGCAAATTGGACACGGATAAGACTCCGTTTCTAAAATAAATTTGACTCAGAGAATTCCATCTCAATTCCGTGTCTAATAATGAAGAATAATATCAAAATCAGACACGGATATTTCTGTTTCTGAAATCGAATTTATGTACCTAACGAATTACTCAAATATGAATCCCACATACTCACATAAGTTGCAACACAATATTCAAATGCATGTAAGACTAGAATTCACCAAAAGTATTGTTATGTCATCAAAAACACAAATCTAATCTAAAATATCTATCAAGAAGTTCATTTTTTTCCAGAACTACTTGGATATTTATGATTTGGAAGTCCAAAACCTCGAAGCAAATCTCTTATCACCAATTCAAGGTTTTCTTCACGCTTCTTAGAGTCTTCGAGGGCATGAAGAAGTTGTTCTTCTCTCGATAGAAACAATTCTTCTCTCTTTTTATAATCTTCTTCAAATCTCTTAAATCTATCATCCATCTCTTTCGATAGTTCGTCAATCCTATTTGCTTGAGAATCCGTGAATGACCGTGAGTCCGAAGAATGACAACGTCCTACCCCATAAAGGAGCCCTTTAGACGGACCTCCAGTGATACTACACCATGATGATATATCGAATGAATGCTCACTCGAATGGTCATCATAACCTGTTTTTTCTCTGTACTCTTCCTAAAGAGATGAAAGTGATGCAATCATTTGTACTGTTACTGAAATGATCCAAAAGATTAATGGAGAAATACTTACACTCATTTTCTGTGATTTACCATCGACAAACTCTCCGGTTCCTTTGTTAGTTTTATGCAAGCGCACGAAAAGCTCGAAATCATCAACGCTTCTCTTGAATTCTTTCTCCTATAATCAAGAAATAAACAAACCAAATGCACCAACATTCTCGTTAACTAGCCATGTAAAATGAGATCAACTACATAATAAAACATTCAATTATTCATACAAGTGTATCTTGCAGCTTTCATGCAATGATATGAAGTTATAAAAGTAAAACCACTGATAAAAATATCAAACAAGCATTACCATTTTAAGCCTATGTGCTTCTCGTGGAATCGATCTGCATGTGTGTTTTGTTATCTATCCGTGCTTCATAGTCATGCGATTTTTTCTTGCTTTCTCACACATTTGTAGATACTCATTAGAGCTCCATCGATTTTCAACCATGTTATTTTAGACATCATTTCCCATCCATCTTGGACCCCTATCCTTCATGTCTAACTTAGTAGGTATCCGACCTAGCTCTATGGAGGCCTTTTTCAATGCTTCACGTTTAGCTTTGCATATTATATCTCTAAATCGATCACTTGCATTCTCTTTCCAAATTTTTTTCATCTCCAATTCTGACATGTTATCCCATCGATACCTCTTCTGCAAATTTACAACATTAGTTAAAATTACAGTTAAAAGCACTAAAATCAAGTAAGATATATCAAACTTTCTTTAATCACCTTAAAATTATCCCAAAGATCATCATGAATTTGTCGTCGCATGTTGCGAAAACTAGTGTATGGCTCCCGGTACATGTCTTTGATGTCAATCGAGATATTTCTGATAACGCATGGTTCAATAAACCTAAAACACACAAATATATTAAATATGTAAGTGTTGTTGAAATAAAATTCAACTATGTATAAAGCATTGTATGTACCAAAAAAGACGCAAAAACCATCTTATCCAAAAAGTAAGAAGTTACCTGTCGTGAGCTACCGTTATCAACATGGGACCCTGTGGCGTTGACAGTTTCTTCTAATTCTTCAACTAGATTACCTGAAGTGATATGGATATCATCATTGTTCGAAGAAATGGCATGTGGGGCATCGATTTCTTCTTCTTGAAATGCGAAGTCAGTCACTGGTTGGGTAGTCTCTTCGTTTCCCTCAACTAAGGGAATGTCAAACTTTCCTATAGCTTTAACTTTGCATACTGCCCACCAATCAAGTCTTTCACGTCTTTTACTTGGAAACTTTGTGTAATATACTTGACAAGCTTGAGAAGCTAGTATAAATGGATCATCGGTATGCAATTTAAGCTTGTGATTAATTTCCACAAGACTAGAGCTATAAACTCTAAGCCCATTCCCAGTTGTATCATACCACTGACATTTGAACAAGACAATCTCACCCTTCAATCCATAGTATTCCAGCCCTATGACTTCTTCTAAAAGACCATAGTAATCCACTTCATCCTCATAACTACTTCCTAACACACATACTCCATAGTTTGCTGTTGATTTTGAATTTCCATAATCCATAGTTGAAATTTAAATCCATTGACGAAGTATCCTTTATAACATGAAACTCTCCGACTAGGACCATTGGCTATTTTCCTTATAACATCATCGACTCCAACACTTGTCCCTTTTTACCTATCAACAGAAAAACTTATAATGATCCTTATAAACTTAAATAAACTTAAATGTATCCTTATAATCCTTAATTCTATATCATAAAATAACTTAACAACATACATGAGAACGTAGCCACTGCGGAAAGTCTCTATCACGTAATATGTAAAGATCTTTCTCAGAAATTTGGGGATGTGTTTTTCTCACTTCACCAAAAAAAATCCTGTGAAGTGAGAATCAAATAACTTCGTTAATACAAATCTTAAAAGAAAGATTGTATTTTCGAAAACTTACACTAGGAATAGATTAATCTTCTCATGATTCAACAAGACATATCTTTGTGCGTCTCTCATCTCATTGTCATCAAGGTATCTAGTTGAAATTCGAGATCCAAGGGAGCGTCCCGGATGAGAAGAAATTATTAGATTAGAACCTATATTTGTCACACCTCCTTCATAATTTCTTGGTTTTTTTTAGCTTTGATGGAATACGTGGCTCAAAGTATGCGGAGCAAAACGTAGAAACTTCTTCAATCATATATGCCTCAACTATAGAGGCCTCAACTCGAGCTCGATTCTTCACTTTTTTCTTCAATTGGTGCAAGAACATATTTTACCAATATTTTAAAATATTAGTATGAAAAGAATTTGTGTTACGAAATACAACATAACATATGGTTATAGTACCTTTCGAAGGGTACATCCAACGATATTGTACCGGTCCGCCAATCTTAGCTTCATAAGCAAGGTGAATAGGCAAATGCTCCATTGAGTCAAAGAAACTTGGGGGGAAAATCTTTTCAAGTGTGCACAATATTTCAATAATGTTCTTTTCAAGTTGTAGAATATGATCTACATGCAAAATGGTTGTACATATCTCCCTGAAAAAACAGCCGGGTTCAGCTATGGGTTCCCAAATTGATTTTGGAAGTAAATCTCGAAATGCAATTGGGAGTAGCCTTTGCATGAAGATGTGGCAATCATGACTACTCATCCCATTAAACTTGCAATCTTTATCATTGACACGACGAGATATATTTGAAGAGTACCCATCTGGCAACTTCAACTCCTTTGTCCAAGAACACACTTCCTTTACTTGTTCTTTACTTAGGGAGAACAGAGCCTTGGGCTTGTATAACTTCCCATTCGCGCCCTCACGTAAATGCAAATCTTGACGGCTACAAAACACCTCCAAGTCTTCGAGCACTTGCGTTATCCTTTGTTTTATCTTTGACATCCATAATTGTGTTGAAGATATTATCGAATACGTTATTTTCGATGTGCATCACATCTAAATTGTGTCGAATAATATTTGTATGCCAATAAGGTAACTCCCAAAAGATACTCCTTTTGATCCAATTATGTGAGATGCCGAATCCATCAATTCGTTGGACCCCACCCGAAGGTTCGCCAAATGTTATCATAGGAAGCTCACGCACTTTGCATTTCTTCACCAGTTAAAATATTTGGTGCCGGATCATTCTCAATCCTTCCCCGACGAAACTTGTAAGCTTGTTTCCTGTATGGATGATCATGGGGCAAGAATTGCCGATGGCAAATAAACCAACAAGCCTTTCTTCAATAATGGAGTCTAAATGCTTTTGTTCTCTCCATGCAATATGGGCATGCCAACCGGCCATGAGTACTCCATCCAGATAACATTGCATGGGCTGGAAAGTCACTATCCATAGGAGTGCTGCCCTTAAATTGAAATTATCTTTCTTGCAGATATCATAAGTTTCTATACCTGAAGTCCACAAAACATTTAATTCATTAATTAGAGGTTGCAAAAAAACATCGAGATTTTTTGCAGGACTCTTAGGATCGGGCACAACCATATTAAGAAACATAAATGGCTCTTGCATACACATCCATGGTTGGAGATTATACACAGTAATGATAACCGGCCAACATGAATAAGGAGTGCCATATTTTCCAAACGGACCAAAACCATCGGTGCACAAACCAAGGCGTGCATTGCGAGGTTCTGATGAAAAGAATGGATGAGTACGATCAAAGTGCTTCCACGCCTCTCCATGAGATGGGTGTGCCATACTTCCACGAGTACATTTAGTTTTCGCATGCCAAGTCATTTGTTCGCAAGAATAGCTTGATGAGTACGATCAAAGTGCTTCCACGCCTCTCCATGAAAGGCACTCTTTTTCGGGACCCTGGGTCTTGTTTCTCACATCGTGGGTGCGAGCAGATAGGACATATTTCGCAGTTCTCATGTTCTTTATAGTATAGTATGCAACTATTCACACAAACGTGAATCTTTTTGTAACCATGTCCAAGCTTCGTCAACTGTTTTTTGGTCTTGTATAGATTCTCTGGTAATTTTTCACTTTCGGGGAGCATGATCTTGATTGTAGATGCAAGTTGATCGTAACAAGATTCAGGCAAATTATAATTAGACTTGATCTTTAGCAATTGCGCCATAGCAGACAATTTTGTGTGACGTTTACAACCATCCCATAATGGTTCATCAGCGTCATTTAATAAGTCGAAGAACTTCTGTGCTTCAAGATTAGGTGGTTGCTCGTTACATAGCACTTCCGAGTAAACCTCATAGCCCATAGGATCTATAACCATAGTCTTGTAACGAGATGTCGCCTCGTTACTTATACTAGAAGAAGATCATATATCCCCTCCTTTTCTCTTAACGGATTCTCCATGTACATACCATGTACTGTAGCCATCTTTGAACCCATTTTTTACAAGGTGATAGAGCACTTCATTCTTGCTTAAGAAAGCTCGATTAGCACATCAAGTGCAAGGACATTTTATCTGACCATCCGACACAAATTTGGGATGTGCATATGCAAAGTCTAAAAACCCATCGACCACTTTCACAAATTCATCGGAGAGGTAACCTTTGTCATTGTTTCGCTCCCACATCCAACTACGATTCATAATTCTGCGTTCTTAAGTTGTTAAACAAGTCAAATGAAAGCCATATTATGAATAAGCAAATTTAGGGATTAACCTAATGCATACTTTTATGATCCAATTCAAGGTAATATGTTTCATCTTCTTCCATTCCGATTAATAAGCCAAACAAAATCCAACATTATAAAGGAAAAAGAAACATAAAGAACTCCATTTCATATTTCACCAATCAGACACATACAAAACGCAACAATTCCCCCAAATGAAAAACCCATCATTTATTACCAAGTGATACATATAATATGTCTGCGAATAGTAAAAATTTCGCATGAAAAACTAATTCGAATGGCGACGAAAAAATTGCATAATCTAATAAGATGTACCAAATATAGCGCTAACATGGTATCATCGAGAAGTTTGTGATTGTACCGTATAATGGATATATGTTGTACCACATATATATAGTTGGTTGTAGCATGATAACTATCGAAACTGTACCAAGTTTATTACACCAATCTATGTGTGTGTCAGGACTTTCTGTGCGTTAGAACTATTTCAAAGTGTAAGAATTGGTTCTCCATACTGTTAAGACGAACGCTATAACAAAGAAATTATCAATTCCTAGACGGCAATGGTAATTTGGTTCGAATGATTTGGTTAAACAATTTGAAACGAAAACAATACGTAGCGGGATCGAAGAGAGAGGAGATTGTAAATCGTTCATTGGAGATGAAACTTTTTTGTTGGTGTTCGATTTGGGCATTCAATTTAGGAGAATTTTCGTGGGTTATGATGTAATGTATTGTTCGTTCATACAGAAATTTCTTTCTTCTTTATTAGTTAAACTGAAAAGCTTGGTAAAGCTGTTATTATATAAGTTATGAGGGCTATTTTAGTCCAATTGGTTCGTGTTTGTAATCAACGTTTGATGGTCCTCGTAGGGAGTCAAGTCGTAGATTTTTAGGCTGATAGGTATTTATGCGAAATTCTCCCAAAAAGAATAGAAATAAGACTATATTGAAAATACTAATAACAAACAAAAGAGACATAAGATGTTAAAAATTAAAAATAAATAAATAAAACAAAAATGAGAAAACAATTAAAGAATAATTTATTAAAAACTAAAAAAAAAGTAAAAAACTATATAGATAGAAACGTCACAAGAAGTTTCGAGAATTTTCGTTTGTTAGGTCCTCTGATTATCAACTCTGAGACCTAGACTTCAATCCTAAGGCAATCGATTAGAATTATATGAAATCTAAAGTTGATCAAAAAATCTTCATGAAGAACTCGAGAGAGAATCCAGTTAGTCAGAGAATGATTTCTGTGTTTCTCTCTCTAGAATTGGATTGTGAAGCCTTTGGGATCAATTCAACTAATTTCTGTATTAAGCTCAATCTTTACGATGCTAGTTATACCAAACAAACT
>JAPQWV010005667.1:0-16502 GCA_027422505.1 Craterostigma plantagineum
ACATGTTAATCTTGCTGGTTTCAATCTTTTGATCGGAATGGTCATGTCTAAAGTTCCCATACAAGAAATTCTCAAGATTATTGTTGCTCTTTTAATGATCCCTTTAGCACTGTATTTGGCCATAAAGTGTTTCGACTTTATCATCGACTTGGGTCTTGGACGAAAATACACTGCAGATAAGCAATGCTAAAAAAAACAATCGTTTTCCCTCTGAATAATATTTCTCATATCAGGATCTTAAACGTTCTGGCGGAAACCTGATCATTATAACAAAACAAAGGACCGGCTTTTCGTACTTGGCGCAACAAATTGTTTCAAAAAGAAGATGATCTTCCTCTGCTAACCGAAGCCTTAAAGACCGCAGACATCGAATATTACGACCTATAAATTCTTTCTTCCTTCGGTAACATTTGTTACAGGCTTTTGCAAAGGCAGTATGTACCTTTGTAACATCACTTAATAACATTGTTATAGCTATTGGAATACATTAAACAACCATGGCCCTGGTATATTTCAGGACCTTTAATTGGCGCTAGTCATGATACCTGCTGCTCAACAGAGGGAAGGATTTTGGCATGTCCAATATCTACGCACCATGTGTACTGTATTAGGTGCCGGAAAAACTTCCTCTTTTTTCAGATTCGATTGGAAGACCCAATCATGGAATTTATTGGTGGTACTCGCGGACAGCCATTGGCGGTTTTATTGCACATCATTTTCTGAGCGATGGCGCTGCAAGCCAGATTAATCCCAAAAGTATTGCCGACCTAAAAGAGCTGGGTATTATCGACCAGCTACAAGGCTACCTTCCTGAATCCATTTTCGTTTTCGACGGATCTTTGTTTCAGTTTCTAATTTTAAGTATTGGCGGTGTATTGATTGGATTTGGAACACGCTATGCTGGTGGCTGTTCATCAGCCATGCTATTTCTGGGCTTAGCAATTTTCAGCTTCCTTCTTTGATTGCGTTATAGGTTTCTTCTAGGCGGGATCATCATGGTTCATTTTTTATTCCCACTAATTTTCGCATAAATGAAAGCACTAAAATTTAATTTCATCGGTATATTGTTTGGAATCATCTTATACAAATCGTAGGCCGCGTCATGGTATAGAATCTACGAAATGTTTCAATTTCGTTCCTTTCATATGTATGGCATCATCGGTACAGCACTGACCACAGCAATTATAATCGTACAGATCATCAAGAGAAAGCGAATCAAAGATAGTAACGGGATGCAAATAGCAATTCTATGACAAAGACAAAGTATTACACGATACCTGGTCGGAGGAACAATCTTTGGTTTAGGATGGGCATTGACAGGTGCGTGTCCGGGCCCATGTTTGCCCTAATCGGTGCCGGTTATTGGACTATTGGAATCGTCCTTCTTTTTGCTTTGTTAGGTACTTGGCTTTATGGGCTGTTGCGCAATAAGTTGCCGCATTAAGTTGAACAGACTTGTTATTATGAAACTACCTCATATATCCGAAATCTGAGGCCTGTACCTGGAGTTTAAATTTTTAGAAAGAGAACATGGAATTAATATTTATAGCTGGTTTTATATTAGCTGTTCTGGTCGGGCTATCATGGCTTGATGGTAGCGGCGGAAGTATTCTAACATTGCACCATCTTTGTTTATATTTTTTCATATAGAACCTCAATATGCATTGGACTATTCGCTGTTTTCTATAGGAATATTAGCCTTGGTCGGATCATTTCTCCGTTGAAAAAAAGAGAAATTGACTTGAAAACTACGGCCATTTTTTTCTCATTCCATCGCTAATTTCTGTCTTTCTGACCAAGCGTTATCTGCTTGTAGCCATACCAGAGTCATTTCACCTGGGCGAAATAGCGCGTGTTTCCAGAAACCATATCATCATGTTACTTTTCTCGATGGTGATTCTGATTTCTGCAACAGCAATGGTGCGAAAACGTAAACAGGTTCAGCACGATCAATTCAGAAGCGGAATTGGTCAGATTTTCAACGTTTGTCCTCGTCGGATTGCTCGTCGGTATCATGACTGGCTTGGTGGGCGTGCGGGAGGAGGCTTTATCATTGTACCTGCCCTCGTTTTACTCTTAGGAATCCCACTTAAACAGGCCATTGCACTTCGTTGTTTATCATCGTTTAAACGCTTCATTCGGTTTGATCGCGAATTATCAGTTCCTGGAACATATGAATTGGTTTATATTGGTTACCTTTACGTTAATCACTTTAATAGGCCTCCAAATTGGTTCCAAATGGAAAGACAAATTAGATGCAGCAAAATTGAAAGGTATTTTTTGGGTACTTTTTAATTAGTATTGGCATCCTAATCTTTGCTTTCGAATTCAGTCAATTTGTAAATCATTAAATCACACGTTATGTTTTTTCAAACACATTTTTGAGTCATCTTAGCACATTCAAGTTATATCATTGGTTGTCAAGCCAAGGGTGTCGCTATTGTCATTGACCCTAAAAGAGATGTAGACAGCTATCTTGAGATTGCACAAAAGAATAATCTGACCATTAACGCATATGCGGAAACATATCCATGCCGACTACCTTTCAGGTACGCTAGAGTTAGCCGCATTGACAGGCGCCCAACCTTATCTATCCGATGAGGGGGAGAAGATTGGCACTATGAATTCCCACATAGGATTAAAACATGGCGATCAATTTCACGTTGGAAATCTGATTTTCCAGGTTATCCATACACCCGGACATACGCCGAGAGTATCAGTTTTGTATTAATTGATACGCCTGCAACCATGGAGCCGGTCATGCTATTTACAGGTGACTTTGTGTTTGTTGGCGATATCGGACGCCCAGATCTGTTGGAAAATGCAGCGGGAATGGTCGGAACCAGGAAATTGGGGCCCACCAAATGTACCGATCGTTGCAACATTTCCTGACGCTACCTGATCATATTCAGGTATGGCCCGCGCATGGGGCCGGATCCGCTTGTGGAAAGGCGCTGGGCGCCGTTCCGAGTTCAACGGTTGGTTATGAAAAAATACGCAATTGGGCGTTTCAATACCAAAACAACGAAACAGCCTTCGTGGAAGAACTATTATCAGGACAGCCCGAACCGCCACGCTATTTTGCCACGATGAAAAAACTCAACAAAATAGCGCGGCCATTGCAAACGGCAGTTCCTCGGTATAACAATTATCAAACGAAACTTTTCTGGATTTATACCACCAAGGAAAAACCGTCATTGATACACGCTACAAGTTTGATTTTGCCAAAGGGTATCTCTCCCAATAGCATCAATATTCAGAACAACAAAACATTTAAATACCTGGGCTGGCTGGATCCTTAATTACACAGATCCGTTTATACTCATTGTAGCGGAAAGTCAATTGGACGACATTGCCCGCAAGCTTATGCGCATTGGATTGGATCAAGTCGCTGGATATATTACGCCAGATACGATCCCGCATTTGGGAATTGAATTGGAGCACCAGCAACTCATCGGTGTTCGAAGAGATGAATATGTATTGGGCAGATCCGATATCCAAATACTTGATGTACGCAATTCTAGTGAGTTTGCAGAGGGGCATTTACCCCATGCGACTCATATCTTTGTCGGTACAATTGCAGACAATCTCCACAAATTGACCAAAACAAACAGCTTACTTGCACTGTCAGTCTGGAGACCGCGCAACAATAGCAGCATCCATATTAGCAAAAAACGGTATTAAGGACGTCAAAATTTACAGTCCTTCCATCAATGAATGGAATCAAAGGGCGGAACTTTGGTGCAATAACCTTAAGAAAAAGATCCCGAATAAACATTCCTGGATCTTTTTTTAGAGAACCAAACGATACCATCGAATTTGAGCTGCCAATGCATGATAAGGAACAACTCAACTCGGCAGTATATTTCGTTTATAGACTATTTCTATTGATCCGCAAGAATTCGATAACCTCATCCTTCTTCTCTTCCATCTGCCTTTTCTTTTCCGTAAACTGATGATTATAGATGGTCAGATACTGATGGTCGTCCGTTTCAGATTCATATAATTCGGCCGTGGCAAAGAGGAAATGCTCTTCTTCATCTGAAAGATGATCATACACATAGGCAAAATCATGATTCCCCAAGGAGCTTACGACGGCATCTTTATCCGCCACGAATTTCAACCTTCCGGGCAATGTCCGCTTATTCATCCATACTTCGTCTTTTTCAGAAAAAGGATAAATAGTAATACCGCGGAAAGCCATAATAAGCGGCGTATCAGAATAATACCCATCTCAATCGCCCAAACGGCCCACAACATACCACCCGAAACCGGCTCTTTTTCAAGGTAAAGGTACCGACTTCGTTTAAACCTTGCATCGCTTCCCAAATAAATGAAGGGTGTAAGAAAAAGGCTTTGAACCCTTCCAGATTGAAAGATGATTTTACCCAGGTACTCCGCCCATGGTTCCCTCCGCATTGTACATCAGCGAAATCGAAAAGAGCCCATTGCGCATAAAGGCTAAAAGCGCGACTAGCAAAGTAATCAATAGTGCAATGCCCTTATTTCTTAATTTCCATTTTTTGAAACAGAAATTCAGCACATAGAATATTCCAGCACCAATCCCAATGTAATAAATACATTAAAATAAATAATAGGGATAAACCACTGCAAAGCGATGTAAACAATTGCCAATACAACAGCACTGATTGTTCCTAGCACAAGAGATCCGATAAATGCCAAAGCAGGAGCCTTTCCCGAGGGCTTATAATATAGATTTTCCATAAAAACAGTAAATTGATTTTTAACTTAACAGTTAAATTCCTAACCAAAACAAGCCAATTCCTAAAGAACAGTCAACTTTCGTCAAGATTTGATGACATTACTTCGTTACATTCGTTTAAGTGCCATTTATTGAGACATTTTGTAAGTTTTGGGGCATGAAAATCAAAATAATATCCTTTTTTACACTTGCATGTGTATTGAATATTGTGGGGGCAGTAGCGAAGGCCCAAAGAAAAGGATTCTGGCAACAGAAAGTTGACTACCATATGGTTGTCAACGTGGATGAAAAAGCATATCAGTACGATGGAAAATGACCTTGAAGTACAGCAATAATTCAGGGCAGTCACTTAAAAAAGTATATTTCCATTTATATTTCAATGCTTTTCAACCAGGATCGATGATGGATTACCGCTTAAAAAACATCAGTGATCCAGACAAGCGCATGGTGACCAACCTTGCACAAAAGAAAAGCCGGTATATCAAAGCCGCATTGGAGAGCTTAAGACCAATCAAATTGGTTATCAAAAATCAAAAGCTTAACAATGAATGGGGCTAACGCATCATTTAAAATTGACGGAACGATCTTGGAGGTCGCTTTACCAACTCCTATACAAGATGGCGAAACAGCACGTTTTGATATGGAGTGGACCGCACAAGTTCCGGAACAAATCAGAAGAACTGGCCGGAATTCTGCCGAAGGTGTAGCACTATCTATGGCGCAATGGTATCCGAAGATGGCTCAATTCGATGAATTTGGCTGGCATTTGGATGAATATACAGGTCGTGAATTTATTGCTCCTTTTGGCAATTTTGACGTCACCATACACCTCAATAAAAATTATGTTGTTGGTGCCTCAGGTGTTCTTCAAACCCATCAGAGGTCAAAGGTTATCAACAGAAAGCAAAAGTAAAAGCCGTCGACAATAAAGCGACCTGGCACTATAGAGCCCAAAATATCCATGATTTTGTCTGGGCCGCAGACCCCAAATTTGTTGTGGATTCCGCTTCAAGTAAAATGGTATAAAAGTATATACCGTATTCTTGCCAACTGACAAAGAAGTTATTTCAAATTGGAAAACGGCAATAGGCCTTTCTACCGAATTCTTTGACTTCTGTAGTGCGAAGTTTGGTAAATATCCATGGCCAACTTATACCATCATTCAGGGTGGCGATGGTGGTATGGAGTATGGCACAGCTACTCTGATCACAGGCGGCCGCAATCTAAAAAGTCTTGTTGGTGTCATATTCCATGAATCGGCACACTCCTGTACCAACATTGTTTGGGATCAATGAAACCGTAGATGAATGGTTTGATGAAGGTTTCACCTCCTATGTCGAAGAGTTGGCCATGCAACATATCTTTGAAAAAAGAGGTGCTATTGCCTCCAACCCACAAATTGCCGCCTACCGTGGCTACTATAAATTGGCTCTTTCAGGTAAAGAAGAACCGATGAGCTTACTGGCAGATTATTATAACACCAACTACGGCTACAGCACGAAGCATACAACAAAGGTGCCGTGCTTGCAGAACAGTTGGGTTATATTATTGGTCAGGAAATTTGGAAAAAACCTTCCTGAAATTTTATGACATCTGGAAATTTAAACATCCGACACCAAATGATTTTAAACGCGTTGCTGAAGAGGTTTCCGGTATAAACTTAAAATGGTATTTCAATCTGTTTATCAATACAACACGTCAAATTGATTACGCCATCGAAAAAGTAACAGACACCGACATTTTATTGGCTAATAAGTCAATTTTGCCATGCCACTGGATGTTCTGGTAGAATACACAGATGAAAGTAAAGAACTATTTTATATTCCTTTGCGTGAATGCGGGGAGAAAAACCGGAAGAACATTTTGACATATACAAAGGTGTTAAAAGGACCCGTGCTTGAAGATTGGTTTTGGACCAAACCCGACTATACTATCCATGTGTCGAAAACACCAAAAGCGGTAACTATTGATCCTTCACTACGCTTAGCGGATGTAGAATCGGCAAACAACAGTTTTAGCAAATACTCGTAATTCCCATTATCTGAACAGATCGGGGTAAAAAAAGCTTCCAAACCACTTCACATATACCTGGTTTGGAAGCTTTTTTTGCTAATCACCTCACCTGAATCAAGTACTCTTAAGAGGAATAACCATATTCCATGTGCGTTCAAATTGATAGGCGCCGAACCATCTCCCGTAGCAGCAAACAAATGCGTAGGTTTTCCCATTTTCAATAATAAAAACGGTCGTTCAAAATTCGCCTGATGACTCGTTGTGCCATCATCCCATTGAATTGTTTTAGAATAAGCTTTTACAGACTTTGAAAGATGCCAATCTATACCATCTTTGGAATAAGCGTGTATCCCGCCCCCCTCTTCACCGCAGATCTTTCCGTAACGGTCCTTCATAATAAGTTCAAACTGCTGACCATTATGCCACACAAATGGATCTTCTACATCATTTTCATGGTTTTGGTCCGTATGGAATGAAAAAATGGGTTTTTCCCACAAACGGCGATAAGGTCCGAGGAAAGAGTCAGCCTGTGCAGCCCCCAATAGAAGTGGCGGATTATATTTAGTGGGGAAGATTTATACACTAAATAAACCTTTCCGTTCGGTAAGACAACTGGCGAAGGGTTCGATGTAATGGAGGCATCCCATTCTCCTTTCCGCGGATTCGAATCGGTTGATCAACTCGTTTCCATGGCCCTGCAATTGATCTGGAATAGGCCATCCCAATACGTTTATGCATCCAGGCTTTCTGGCCTAGGCCCGACTCCCATACATTTTCTGTAAAAGCAGGAGTTGGTTCATCATAATTATTGCCAAAGTAATAAAGTACATAATAGTCACCGCTTTTTACAATGCGCGGATTGTGTGTTGTACAACCATCAAAATATTGCTTCCCCCGAGCGGGCAAAACAACTTCACAAATTCGTATGGCCCTTCAGGGGTATCTGAAAATAGCCCTGACGACTTCTGAGTTTGTGACCCAATTACCAAAACCATATTGTTTTGCTCCATCGCGAAGCAAACATATGATATCGTCCGTCCTCTCCTTTTATAACCGAAGGATCCCAAATCCAATAATTTTCATCGCAAAATCCGCCGCCTTTTGGTGCCGGTAACAACCGTCGATAAAAGAGTCTCCTGATTATTAAAAGAGTCTTTAGTACTAGCCCCAAACGCATATCCATGGTTTGAAAACAGGAAGAGGCCGGAAACACCGGCAACGTTTTTTAGAAAGTCTCGACGGGAGGTTTTCATACATTTTACTTTTATTAGAAGAAATAATTCGTTTTCTAATCTATTTGATAGGCTCCCATGAAATAATTTACACGAGGCTGATACCCACATTTTTTTAGAAGAAACTCTTGAATTCACTTTCCTTCATCAGACATGAGGTGTTATATTGGTACTTCTACAAAAAATATCGACAACAAGATAACGAATAACCAGCTCGTTGTCAACCTTCTTGTGGATGATTCTTCCATCCTATTGCCACTTTCTTTTTAAATCCTTTAATGAACTGTGGAAAAGTCCAACAGCTATCTTACCCGGAATTTATTCGGCTAGTGGCTACCGGAAATAGTTAAACCTATAAATTCCTCTTGCATCTAGGCATAAGTCTAGAAAAGATTTCAGGTATGCATACGCGAAAGAAGAAAAATAAAGGGCGGTTTGGTCAGGTCTTGGTATATTTGTCCCCATGATTTATGTCCATATTCCCTTCTGTAAACAGGCTTGTCATTATTGTGACTTCCATTTTAGCACTTCACTACAATACAAAAGTGAGATGATCAATGCCATACGAACGGAAATTGAGCTCAGGGCAGCCTATTTGGAAGACAAAAAGGTCAAATCGATCTATTTTGGCGGCGGTACCCCTTCCTTACTGAAGCGGATGAGATCGCCCAAATCATCGATACGATAGGAAGCATTTTGACATCGCAAATCATGCTGAAATTACACTGGAAGCTATCCCGACGATTTAAATGCCTCCAAAGTAAACAGTCTAACGGAATACAGCAATCAATCGATTCAGCATAGGCATACATTCTTTCTTTGAAGAGGATCTCAAATGGATGAACAGAGCACATAATCAACAGGAAGCACTGGCTTCATTATGCGGGTGCAAGATGCGGGCTTTGAAAATATTACCTGTGATCTTATTTATGGCTATCCGTTACTGACTGACGAGAAATGGCGCCACAATATGCAACAGCTGATTGACTTTGAAAATTCCCATATTTCTTCGTATTCCATGACTGTAGAAAATAAGACAGCATTGGATCACTTCATTAAAAAAGGCTTAAGTCCAGCAATTGATTCGGATCAGGCCGCAGATCAGATGAGTCTCCTTATCCATACATTGAAAGCTGCGGGATATGAACAATATGAAATTTCCAATTTTGCAAAAATGGCCTTTATGCGCGTCACAATACAAATTATTGGAAAGGTAAACATTATCTTGGTATAGGCCCTTCGGCACATTCGTTCAATGGAATTTCCAGAGCCTGGAATGTTTCCAACAATGCGAAATATATGAACGCAATCAATTCAAACCAACTTCCCCTGGAAATTGAGGAGCTTTCAACATTGGATCAAATCAACGAAAGTATCATGACTTCGCTGAGAACCATGTGGGGACTGGGATTTGATTGCGCTGGAAAGTAAATTCGGACAATCTATCAAAACCGCGTATTGAAGGATGCAGAGCCTTTTCTGGAAGAGGGCAATCTTGTTTTGGAAGAAAGTAAATTACGCTTAACGGATGCAGGTAAATTAATGGCCGATCATATCATGTCCGACCTATTTATTATAGAAGATTATAAATAAAATAGGTAAAAATTACCAAACAATAATAACAACCGTATTTATGTTTTAAATATTATGAAAATAAAATATAGGTTAATTTTTTTGGCTCTTTGTGCTATGTTTGCAACATAATCTATTATAAAATTATGATATCACACAAGCCATCTTTTGACGTAGAGATCAAAAGTTACAGAGAGCAACAAAACGCTGCCGTAAGCTTAATTCAAATTGTCAGTAACCTGTGGTATAACCACGCTATTGAACTTGTATTTTTCGAAATCAACTCATTGATGTAAATCGAGTTCAATTCTCAACCTGGTCAAGGAAAGCGTCCTCCTTACCGAAGAGCCATTCCATATTTTTTGACACCCTTCAGTTGGCACAGGAATTGGAAAAGCTCACCCTATCTCCTGCACGTATCGATATCGGAAAAACTTACCTTACAGGTCAAGAAACAGGCAATTGACAACAACAGACCTGCCGAGTTTTATAACAAATGAATTAAAGGACATCAATCAACAGCTGAATTAAAACCACGCGATGTTTGTTCTTTATGGATTTGGCCGTATCGGCCGTTTACTCGCCCGAGAGCTCATGCATAAAGCCGGTGCCGGACAGCAGCTTCGCCTTAGGGCCATTGTAACACGGGACGCCAATGACAGCAAGTCCATATTGAAAAGAGCGACACTATTAAAACAGATTCCATACACGGTGCGTTCGAAGGTGACGTACAGGCCGACATTCCAAATCAGGCCTTATTATCAACGGCATCACTGTCCCATCTGATCACTGCCAAACAGCCAGAGGATATCGATTATACCGAGTATGGAATACAGCATGCTTTGGTCGTCGACAATACGGGTGCTTTTCGAGATGAGCAAGAACTGAGTCGTCACCTGCAATCCAAGGGTGTCGCCCAAGTTTTATTAACAGCACCTGGGAAAGGTGTTCCAAATATCGTATATGCAGTCAATGAAAATAATATTGACTTGCAAAAGCATGCGATCTTTTCCGCTGCTTCCTGTACGACCAATGCAATATCCCTATTTTGGCGGTGCTTGAAAATAAAATAGGCATTGAAAAAGGACATATCGAAACCATACATTCCTATACCAACGACCATAATCTTGTCGACAATATGCACAAAAAGTCCAGACGGGGTCGTGCTGCGGCGCTCAATATGGTGATCACAGAAACTGGAGCAGGTGCTGCCTGTTTCAAAGTATTGCCTTCACTAAAGGGCAAACTGACCTCCAATGCCATTCGAGTTCCCGTGCCAAACGGATCATTGGCAATTTAAATCTCGAAATTAAAGCCAAAGCTACGGTAGACGAAATCAATGCACTTTTAAAGGAGGCATCGCTGCAGGGTGATCTGGTCGAACAGATTAAATTTTCTAAAGATAATGAACTCGTTTCTTCGGATATTATTGTTCCACTGCCACCGCAATCGTGGATGCTCCAGCGACGATCGTTTCGGCAGATGGCAGCAATGTCATTCTATATGTCTGGTACGACAATGAATACGGATATTCCCATCAGGTGATGCGCTTATCGCGTCATATTACCGGCGTAAGAAGATATACATATTTATTAGAAAACCTTAAAACAACAAGAATACCAAGAATAAGAAAATCACGCGAAACCGGTGAAATATAAGCGGCGGCAGTACAGCTACCGTCTTATATTTTTACGGAATTGCTTTTGAGGTATTTCATTATAATTGCTGTTGCTCGGCCTTCTGCAGCACATACGCACGGCCAGTTTTCCCGCTTCTTGACGCACTGGCCTGATCTTGTAAAACAGCAAAGACTTTCTTCAGTTCTTGAACGCTTGCCAATGGCGAAACCGGATCCATTTTGCACGAGATCTTTTTCCTCCTGAAACTTCTTGAAATTAGGACCAAATAGCACCGGTATGCCATAAGTTGCGGCTCGAGTGTGTTATGTATCCCGACGCCAAAACCACCACCAATATAAGCCAGTTGGCCATACCCATACAAAGACGAAAGCATACCAATGTTATCGATAACCAGCCACTTTGAATCAGCAACTAATGCGGCATCGTAGCTAGCCATCTCCGAAAAGCGGAGCGCCTTCGGCCAAAGGTTAAAAATGCTCGCCAAATGTGATTCATTGATTTCATGCGGAGCCAAGATCAGCTTATAGGCTGGATAATTCTGTAGTAATTCCTGTAGAGCCTGTTCATCTTCCGGCCAGGTACTTCCTGCGACAAGCGTCGGACTTTCACCAACAAATTGGCTGATCTCGGAAATCATTTTTCTATTTTTAGGAATGTCTACCACGCGGTCAAAACGTGTATCTCCGGCTAACCCAGCATTCCGTATCCCATATTCTTTCAAAAGACGTACACTTTTCTTCATTTTGCACAAAGAAGTAAGTCAAAAACTTAAAATTTTCAGAAAAAAAGTACATAAGCCTGAAAAAGATCTGATCGGGTCTAAATATTGCTGAGATCAGAAACAAGGGAATGCCCGTTTATGTAGCCTTCAAAAAAATAATACCATATTCATATTTCGTGAACACAGCGAAACTTGGATTGATCAGGTCGAGAAAAAGCCGTGCATGCTGAGCAGTATCATAGGGAGATAAAAAACATAATCGGCCAAAGCGGTGTTTTTCTGATTTCGTAGCCAGAGGGAGAGTAAAAGTTTACAATTATTTTATGATCCAAATAATTATTTCTCACCGCTTCCAGGACAGGTCTTCCCTGCTCAAATTCGCCCAATGATGCAAAGTGAAACCAAAATATGTTTTTGGGAAGAATCAACCGTTTGTTTCATCCTCGAATACCAGTCTTTTCGCCCCTCTACCATAAGCTTGGCTTTGGCGTGAAAAGGAGCCAAAATACGCAGTAAGAGTCCATAAAGAAAGATTCCAATTGATAAAGCAAACGCATGTTTTTAAAATAATGTTTATCTTAGTCAAAGATATTAAACCCATTTCATTAAACGGAACCATTGAGTGGAAAATAACATCGCAAACGGATTTTTGATAACAGGAGCAGCTGGCTTCCTCGGTTTCTCACCTTTGCGATCGCTTTATTGCGGAAGGTTACGATGTCATTGGAATGGACAACCTGATTACCGGAGATCTACAGAATATAGCACATCTATTTAAGTTGGAAAATTCGATTTCTATCATCACGATGTATCGAAATTTGTCCACGTTCCCGTACACTTGGATTATATCTTGCTATTTCGCTTCGCCAGCCAGTCCCGTTGATTATCTTAAAATTCGATACAAACATTGAAAGTCGGATCTTTGGGAACACTAATCTCTTAGGCCTTGCACGCACCAAACAAGCACGCATATTAGTCGCCTCCACCTCTGAGGTTTATGGCGATCCACTTGTTTCGCCACAATCCGAGGACTACTGGGGCAACGTAAATCCCGTTGGACCCCGCGGTGTATACGATGAAGCGAAGCGTTTCCAGGAGGCAATAACAATGGCCTATCATAATGCACATGGTCTGGATACCCGTATTGTCAGGATATTTAACACCTTTGGTTCCAGAATGCGTCTGAATGATGGCCGAGCTATTCCTACCTTTATCGCACAGGCGATTCGGGGGAGACATTACGATTTTTGGGGATGGTTCGCAAACACGATCGTTCTGTTATATTGACGATCAGATCGAAGGCATTTTTCGCTTGTTGCATTCAACTTGTGCAACACCTATAAATATTGGTAATCCGGACGAAATCAGCCTACTGCAATTGGCCCATGAAATTGTTGAATTGACAGACAGCTCGAGTAAAATCGTCTACGAACCATTGCCGGTTGATGATCCAAAACAACGGAAACCGGATATTGGCCTGGCGAAATCTAAATTAGCCTGGGAACCTCAAATAGACCGAAAAACAGGATTGAAAAAACCATAGCATTTTACAAAAAGATCCCTTTGGATACCTTATCACATAAAGACTTTACTTACTATAACTCAACAATAATGAACAAAAAAATACTAGTCACAGGAGGAACAGGTTATATCGGTTCGCACACAGTGGTCGAACTACATCAAGCAGGATATGGACCTGTCATCGTGGATGATCTATCCAATTCAAAAATCAAAATTTTGGATCAGGTTGAGAAGATCATCGGCGTTAGACTGAATTTCACCAGTTTGACCTTTGCGACACACAGACCGCGTGAATGAATTTGTAAAAAACAATACCGATATCTCAGGCATTATCCATTTTGCGCGCCTCTAAAGCTGTAGGTGAATCTGTACAGAAGCCCTTAAAATATTACCACAACAATTTTTTCTCGTTAATCAACTTATTAGAAGCATATCAAAATAAGCCGATTAATTTTGTCTTTTCTTCAAGCTGTACCGTATATGGTGAGCCAGACTATTTACCTGTCGACGAAAGTGCTCCCGTGAAGAAGGCAACCTCCCCTTATGGTAACACAAAACAAATTGCGGAAAGAAATTTTACGGAGACTGCCGCTGCATATGATAACTACAACATTATCGCACTCCGTTATTTCAACCCAGTAGGTGCACATGAGTCGGCTTTGATCGGTGAATTACCAAACGGTGTTCCTCAGAATCTGCTTCCATTTATCACACAAACTGCCATTGGAAAAAGAGAAAAGTTAACGGTATTTGGCTCTGATTACGACACTCCGGATGGATCTTGTATCCGCGACTACATCCATGTTGTTGACTTAGCAAAAGCTCACGTTGCAGCAATCAGGTTATTGGAACAGGCAACCCAACGGAAAATACGATGTCTTTAATGTGGGAACTGGAAACGGATATTCTGTCCTTGAAGCGATCAAAGCTTTTGAGAAAGCTTCTGGCAAAAACTGAATTACGAATTTGTCCACGTCGTGATGGAGATATTATCAAGGTTTATGGCGACGTTACTAAATCATCTAATCAGTTGCATTGGAAAGCAGCACTTGGTATCGATGAAATGATGGCTTCTGCCTGGGCATGGGAAAAAATCTAAAAGAAAATCCCTTGGATTAAACAGTAGCCTATTATACGCTCAACAAGCATTATATTTAGCTTATTTTATATGACCGTCTTAAAAAAACTGAGACGGTCATATTTTTGGCAGCACGAATCCTTGCACATCCTTTCTTTCGAATCATTCCAACCACATCATTCAAGCTGAAAAGCAGTTAGAATCGAAGCTGGATTAAAATCCTTTTCGTTGAGTATATTTGGCCGACGACGATCTTTCGCCAGATATAAAATAGTAAAGCCAACAAAAATAGAACTGCCTACAAAATCACCACATGGTATGGACAAGGATTTTTCCGGTAGGATGTTCTCTTTATACTTCACATCATATTCCCATTCCTTGTCTTGAATGACGACAGATCTAAGTTGATCAAAATTGAATGCGAATGCTTGAAATTTGAATACAATGGCATTACATTTTTTAGGAAGGATCAAGGCTCTTTTCATATCAAACTCCGGAAAAGACCCTTCAGTTTTTTCTTTTTGCTCAGTGAAATGGCAGGATCGATAAAAAGATAGTCCTGTGTTGGACAGTTTTCATTGAATTGAAAATTTACCAAGCGATCCAGTACACAGTTACTCAGTGTTCGACTGCCTTTTTCGCGATCAAGATTTGTCTTTATCACACGGTAGATCTGCCTATTAGGCGATTGCCCATCTGCCCATCGTGGAGCTGCTGATGGATTTCACTAAGATACGTTCGAATCAGTGCACCGGCACGGCTCACCGTTCCAAACTCCGCCCTGCTTTTCTTGTATCTTCCTTTTGTTTGACAGCTTTGGCCTACTCTGACATAATTTTTGTCACAACTTTTCTATTTACGAGAGGACCAACAGCCCCCTGATAAATCCATTATCATTGACTCCCATACTTCAATTTACTAAGGGAAAGCCTGAAAACCAAACATCAGCTTGATTTTAGTGATTACAAATAGCAGTCAAACGAGGATTTAAATCTTGCAATTTTTCAAGGGTCTTTTTTGCAAATACCTTATAGCCAAATCCGCCTTATGTTCTGCTTGCTCCCAACTTGTAAAAAACGTACCAGCACAATGAAAGCACTTAAAAGGTAGACTCAACGTGGACTCACTGTAGACTCACCCTGCATACAGGTCAAAGCCGGCCACAATACGATCTCAACTTGTCCTCCAAAAGGTCCCTCGGCCATCCGTTGATCGACATTAAACAAACTCCTTGTCGGAAATATAGTCCATAAGCACCCCGGCTTGATCTCCAAGCTTCTTTTCAAGCGCTGCATAGATTTTTTTATGGCGTCTGGAGTGACGCCCAATACGTTGGCTACTTCCTTATTATTTAACCCCAGTTTCATAAGTACAATTACCCTCAAATTGGATTCCGTTATATCGCGAAATCTGGATTGTATATCCTGCAGTAAATTGGGAATTCTTTTACAATCATAATTAAAATTCCTGCCATTTCTCTTCAGTGATGAGATGTGACTGCAGCAATATTTTTAGTTTCCTCACGATCTTTTTCAACAAACATTCCCTTTTCCTCAAGCATAGCAGACAGTACATTGATCTGCTCATTATTCCGCTTAAGGTAAGCGACGTACTCCTTCCACCTGGCTTTTAGAGCTCACCAAGTTCCCTGTCAATTCCGCTTTTGTATACTTTAAATTAAGAAGCTGATATTCATAGTCACGTATCCGTGTTCTCGCACGGTATCGAACAGCATATAAATAAAAAAGAATATCACCAATACCAACAAACTTACGATGAGCCATAATCGTCTTTCCGCCTGCTTTTTCTTAATAACAGCTTGTGCCAAGGACAACTTATCGGCCATACTTTTGCTTATCGGCCATAAACTTCAACTGGGTCAATACTGGATCACCATCTAAAAAAGCGTAGGGAGTCTTGGAGGCGTTCTATCCGTCTTCGTGCATTCAGCTCACGACCGATATCGTTATTTGCATGGCCAAATTCAACTTGTGAATTTCCA
>JAPQWV010005668.1:0-16499 GCA_027422505.1 Craterostigma plantagineum
AAAATCGTAGAGACATCGGATCAAAGCGATTCAAGAGGCTATGGATAGATGAAGAAATAAGCTTTCAAATGAGACAATTTTCGATAGGATTGGAAAACACGGTAGCTAGGTCAAAAACGCAAATTACAGGGGCTGCACGCGAATCTGAAAACAGAGTTTAGCAGAAATTTCCAGTTTCGTTTGGTACAATTTAAAAATTCATAGAAAATCGAAAACTGATCCGATCGGTTCGATTCAAACTTATCTAGAAAGCCCAAGAAGTTGGCTTTCAAGAGAATTTAATTTCGACGAAATCCGAATACAATAGCTAGGTGAAAATCGTTTTGACCTCAGGCTGCGCAAACTGCACTCAAAAACCCGATCACAAAAACGAAATCGAAACAGCTTAGCTTGTTAATTACCTCAAGAGCACTTAGCTGAGACAAGAACACGCTCAAAATCAAGCTTTCATTGTTGCTTGATCTCCGTTGACTTCCCCCTCTCCTCTCTTCTTTTCTCTTCCGTTACTTAGGGTGAAATGAACCAACAAATGGATATGTATAGAATAGAAATGGATCTCCTAACATTACTACATGGGTTGAGCTATATCAAAGAGTTTGGATTGAAATTAGTTTAGGTTTTGGGCTGAGACTAATTGAGACTTTGGGCTTCAAGAATTATATACATATATTTAACTTCGATAATTTATATTTTCTCCCAAAATTTTAGATTAATCTTACGAAATTTCTAAATTACATATTCATTCTGCTAAATTATATCAAAACCCCGTATAAATTTTACGGGTATTACACGGAAGTGCTCGTAAATGTTGGCGTGCTCGAAGAAACTTTTGAGGAAGTCCTTCAACAAGAAGCACAGCCCGAAACGGAAATGGGGCACACTTCACTTCCATTGTGACAGATCAGACATTGGAGAACATCGATCGAGACCTTACTCCTTACACCGCCACCCCGTCTCTGACACAGAGTCTGACAAGGAAATCAGTCTGATCAGGAGGACTCCGAGAAGACTCAGTATTCAGTTGGAGTCGCTCTTTCCAGCAGTCACCACCGCACCAGATACTACGCTGACCACAACGACAAGTGTTGCCGGCACTTCATCGCTCGATCTTGAGCCGCAACATCTCACGTGGTGTCTAGTTCGCAAGCACAACCTGAGCCTGCCATAACACCCATAGAGGCGAATCCTCGGAATTCGACTCTAGGATGGGGTGGAAGTCTCATACAGTCACAACCTCAAGTGACTGTGAGCCAACCTGAAGCGTCGGTGTCTACTCTAGGGTTGATAGCAGGCGACATCAGTCGTCCTGGTCCATCCACGGAGGCGTCCACTCCCTTTGTGACGATCGAGCAGTTCCATGCCGCTCTCTCTGCTGCTGTGAGAACTATGGAAGACACAATCACGGAGAGAGTGTTACATGCCATCGAGACATCCCGACGAGATACCGGGAAAGCACCTGTCTCAGAAGGGCCTTCGTCACAAATCAACCCCACACCTCCACACCCCACACCCACCGACCCTCTAGCCACTTCTTCCATCCTCATCAACCCATACACAATCCCCATCACCGAGTTCCACAACATTCTCCTCGCCCGTCTGATAGGCCTTTCCATCCGGTCGCCTCAAGAAGAATCCCTTTATAGGCGATTGGTGGATCATCCTGAGCCACCGACTGACACCTGCCGAGGCCACAGCTCCCACTCACGGTGCAGACATGACGATCCTGACGATCAGGACCCTCATGAGGGGGAGAAGAGGCCGAGGCCATCTACATCCGGCCAAGGACAAGGCTCGGGCGCTACGCAGACAAGCGCTGGAGCTGGTGAAACCCAAACAAAATCCAAACACAAACCACCCACACCACGCACACCGCCACTCTACCAAATATCGACCTACCAACCTTTACCCTACGGACGCCTCCGCCCACACCGCCGATCTACTCAAGCCCCTTGCTTCCAGAAGAAGAAGCAAGTGCTGCAGTGCTTGTAGCTCTGGCAGCTACCCAAGCTACTCCCTCCGTCACTCCAGACCAACCGGGACCCTCTGGACATGGCGTCAATCCACACGAAGTATTAGACAAGTACATTTTCGAAGGCCAGTGGATGACCCATTCCATGCCCGAGGAGCATCATAGACAACGGCTTCAGGACTACGCCACTTCTTACAACAAGCATCCGTGGACCTCGTGATCATAGAAGACGACAAACTTCAAGAAGGTATAGACTACCAAAGTGAAATCCCAAGGCTACCGGAGTTGATCGCACAACGAGCGGCCACCCCTACAAGACAGATGCCAGGGACCGTTCGGATCGACACGCCGTAGGAAGAACATTAACATAGAGATACCTTTCCTTGAAGAACTCAGGGAAAACATTTGGAGGTCACCGGTTCGAATTAAGAAGCCGGATGAGCTCGAGCTGAGAGGGATCTCTCACTGGGATCAGCAGAAGAGAATGACATATCTGTGGATGCTGACCCAACTAGGACCGGACGTGAGGCTGGGGATCCCGAAGGATCGACTGAAGAGTCACTTCAGGGAACTCTCCCAATTTGCCAACTCCTCAGTGTCTATTGTGCCAAAGGAGGACTTCCAACACCTCACTACATCATCGAACGAGTGGATAGGACCTGAGAGGAACTGAGCGAGAGCGACCTGCCATACCTCCCCGCCGATGAAGTGTACCCTCTTTATCAGCTATACATGGAGAAGTACAAAGGTCCTCAGGGCTTCATCAAGAAAGAAGGCCTCGAAGGGTTCTAGCGGTTCATGATGCGACAAGTCAAGTATTTCACCGCTCACGACCTTGGCGCTTGAGAGCAATATGACGAAGGTCAACATGGCCGAACCACTCTTCAAAGGACCTGAGATCGAGAGGCTTCCAAGCAATCACGTGCATATCAGCTCTGTCATCGGCATCGCCTACAACAACACAATTGCCAAGAAGAATAGGTTGATGCTGAAGACAGAAATTCACAAGTTTTGCGACGGAACCCTCAAGATCGTCAGGAGAAATATCGAACTGAGGTGGAAAAGATAAATAGAGACACGATGCTGAGGATCCACCGGTTTTGAGAGAACAACCGCTCCTGATGGAAATATTGGATGACATCGAGGAGCGCCTGAAGCTCAGGGAGACCGTTAGGGACTACGAGCATGCGCTGGGCTTGTGCAGATCGTACTATGCCCGGCAAGGACGAACAGCACGGAGATGCAATCAAGCACAAAGGGGGAGATTGTAGAATATCATTTGTAATTGTGCTTGATTTCATTAGTTGTCCTTGTAATTAGGGGTTTTACTTGTATTAGTCTTTAGATTAAGGAATAGTTAGATAATTGTACCAAGATTGTTGGTATAAATACTTGTAAACTAATTGAGCTGAATAGAGAAAGTTTAGAGAATTGATCCGAAGGGCTTGCAATTCGATTTCTAGAGAGAGAAACAACAGTAACTTTCTCACTCTAATTGAATTCTCTCTCGTGTTCTTAACTTGAGTTTTTCAATCGAATTCAATTGATCATCTAAACGATCGAATAACTATGGATTCTAGCCTAGGATCGTAGAGTTGTTAATCTGAGGACCTAATAATTGGTATCAGAGCAGATTCGAGACTCGTAAATTGTTAGAATTAGATCGAAATTTTATCGAACACTGTTCCATCGAAGAACAGATTTGGCGCGAAAAGTTTTTCGATTCAATAGCTTAATTCTGTGCTTAATTGACTTGAATTGATATTTCAGTGCTAGATTAAGTGATAAGTGATCATTGCGACTAGACCAGTAGCAGTTAGAACTTCGAATTTTGATTAATTTGATTCTGAAATTTTACTGTTGACGAAGAACATGGGAACATGTTCTGATTTTGCTCAAATTCGATATTTTGCTTCATAACGTGTTTAATTGCTTGTTCGTGCGTGATTAGTACTTGATTGCGAGCAACTACCTCAAACTTCACTATCTGATCATTTGTTTTTGCTCGAATATGTGGTAATCGTATTCTGTGAATTTTTCTCGATTGCTCAAATTTTTCTTGCTAGGTTTTGCGATCGGATTAGTTTTCCGATCGATAAACTTAGCGCGAGAATTTTTCTCGGTCATAATACGATGTCAGCGCTAGAAGCGTCATCAGCAGAAACGATTTTAGTTAGAAATATTTTCGAGCATTATCCAGCGAAAAACTTTTTCGAGTGAGACCAATTATGACCTTGCATGCGTAATAACTTCTACTCGAAAAACTTTTTCAGTCAAACCTTTTAAAGATTGACCAGGAGAAAATCATTTAATACGCGAGAAACTTTTCTAGTCAACGTATTTATTTTGACTTGTCGAGAAACTTACTAACGTACTGTTTCTTTACGATCGAAATAGATTCACGATCAGGAAACTTCTCGACTGAACAATTTTGGGCAATTTATTTCGCTCGTAAAATATTTCGCTGAAAAAAGTTTCTCGCACGAGAACAGTAAATACATTCTATATCGACGAAATAAATTTCGATCATACTTTAAAGATTGAATCGAAAATAATTATCGAACTAATCTTCGAATCAAACGCTACTAACAAATTTCGTCACTTGTGAAGCACTTACATCGTCTTCAACTCTCAAAACAATCAACGAAGGTCCTTCAATGTTTTTTCAAATGTCGCCGGAGTCACCTCCACCATTGTCCCCCTTCGCGATCCGCGTCACGATTCACGTGGCTTGATTCGTAGGGGCACGCCACCACCACGCAGTGCCTACTGCAAGGGAGAAGACCATAACGATGGGTGTTGCCGGCCCTCCATGCCTCTTCTGATTCACTTGGTAAAGTTAACAGTGGTAGGGTTTCGCCGGCTCCTGCTACTAGTCTGAATGGCCTAGGGTTCACGTTACTGGGCCCCGATCAGAGGCGGGTATGGGAGTGTCGACGTCACCGAATGACTTGGCCCCGATCGTAGAAGACGCTTCTGATGCCGAACAGCTTAACATACAAGCATTTGATCGCTGTTTCCCCGAGCGCCGTGTGATATCGGGCTCAGGGCCGATCTTGGATTCCACCCCAGTTGATCGACAGACGCATATCATGGAGATAGCTGACGCCTCGGACGACGAACAACCACTGCTTCAATCCTCGGGATCGCCGTCCCACAAGCCGAGCTACGTCACCACCGGCCTTAGGCTTGGGGCCGATCATGGAATATACAGCCAGCGGAGAGATCCCAACTACGTCTGTGGCTGAGACGAAACCAACTATGGATAGCCCATCTAGGGTTTCTCGGGTTTCTACCCGCGGCAGTGCTGCCATCACGCGTTGGAGTTCTACAGATGGACGACGACAACACCGTTGCTGTTGCAAAGGCAAATGCGATTTGTCTCACCATTCAGATAAAAATGTATGATCTAGTTTAGCAAGATCATGGGTGGTTTCTTTTGTAAATATGTTTAGGAAACTCAAAATTAGTAGAATTAAAATTCAATCTTAAGTAGTGTTTTTTAATTAATCTACGATTTTTTATTTGTTTTACTAATGATTAAAGAGAGAAGATTAGAAAGTTGATTTTACGATCCTTTGAGATTTTCAAAGGTGGGTTCATTATTTTATTTTTCTTAATATAAATTGTAGAAAAAAGTTTCAATTGCTCAATAGTGGCATAACAAATTGGACGATTTTAGCATGTGCTCGCATTTATATAAGAGTATATATAAAGAGCAAAGCCATCGTTTCATAGCTAGTTTTCATATAAGTGTCGGTCTATATTGACAAATAGAAATTTGTAGTGACAAATACAAACATCTAAATTTGAAGAACGTCGTTGGATATCACATATGTAGATTACAATAAAATATATAGGTCCTAGTTTACATCGCTCCTCCTGAGATACTAAGTTTGGAGGGAAAAGAAGAATGATTTTAGAGAACTTAGAATTAGAGAATTCATCAAAATACCAAAATCGTGTCAACTCTCGTTTGGGATCTTCTTGTTGGGCCTAGGGAATCCCCATAGCACCTTGAGTTTCAAAGAATGCGTGTGTGTACTAGCAATTTCGATGCCCCATAGCATGATGTTCTCTTTGATCGTATTCGTAGATATTTATCTTGTTTATTTTTCTTCCCTGTTGTCTGCTTAAGGATATGGTCTTAAGATCAAACGCTTACCGCTGCGCCAAAGATATAGCTAGTAGTGAGGGTGCAACTCTAACCACGGCACAGTTCGATTGCTCGATGTAGGGACAATAATTGCTCCTCAATAATCTCTCCAATAATTGTTCTCTTTTCAATATATGAGAATCAAACCAGTGGCTTGCTCCGATACCAATTCTTAGGATGAAGCGCGTACCGTTGCATCAAAAGTTATAGCTGGTGGTGAGAGTACAACTCTAACTATTTAATCGTACAACAACCAGTGCAACGTTTCCATTTGTTATTAGCAATGATAATTATTGCTCCCCAATTAGTCTTCGTCATTAGGGACTCTGATGAATCATTTGATAAATTGAATGTTGGGGATTTTGATCGATTCCATAATTTCGACAAGACGATAAGTCAACGCACGTACACAATAAGTTTACGTGGTTCGAACTTAATATTAATCGTACGTTCACAAGAGATAATTATTCTCTTTTTTGATCAATTCATAGATTATAAAGTTTCTCTCTACTCTATTTGTACGCCCAAATTACAGAGAATAATAGTCCAACCAAATGGAGCTGCTCGATTGAAACTCGTCAAATATAACAAATATGTCAAAAAGATATTTCATGTGAGAAATGGTACGCCATGACAAAAAATACTTCATTCTGGAGAAATAAAATATTATACCAACACGTTTACGATACACAATATAATTAAAACGGTACTGCATTAACATTCACCCAAAAAATTAGAATTAACCTCACTAACTACCAAAAAAAGATCTTTCTGGCTAAAGGTACTAGCTTTGAAATAAGTACTACAAAGCCACGCCCAATGGTGCACAATCTGATAAAATTGGTATAGCATGAAAGAATTTGAGGTTTCGTCAAATTAACCTCAATTACTACCAAAAGAAATCTCCCACGCTAAAATATGTTAATATTCGCATCTAATTAGCTTTACCAATGTGGAATCCTAGAAAAACTTTTAACCATCTTTTTATAAAGGTCTTACATACTAACAGATTAAGTACTACAACAACATATCCAACGTTACCCAATACAATTGCATTTCTACCATGGTTCGCCGTCGCGGCGATATCTCGGCCGTATCGGCCGCGACGGAGCGGGATAGGAGGTCGCCGCACCCCAGATACAGGTAGGCTCGGTTAGAGACTTGTAGCGGCCGAAAATCGGGCGTAAGGGCGAGATCTCGGCCGAGGGAGAACGTAGCGGCCGATATCTCGGCTTAACGGCCGATTATATCCTCAAGAACGGCCAATTTTCAGTTCTGATGTGTGTTGTGACTGTGAGGAAGACGACGATAGTGGAATAATTAAAAAAGAAATCCTAATTAGAGTTAAAAACTTCATTGGGCTTTTTGGGCCTAGTTAATAATATAAAAGATTTAAGATAAAGTCCAATTTTGATTAGCTTTATAATAATAACTTATTTGAAATAAAAATTGGTTTTGTTTTTTTATTTTAGGGAAAAAGTAACCTTTTTTAATTATTATCTTTTAAACACTATATTTTTAACAAAATCAATATACTAATTTTTCCAAACTTGCACTAAGTACGACACTTTTTGCTATTTTTTTTATTTTAGCTTGGTATTTTAATGTTCATTATATAAAAATCTAAAACTTTTAATTTCTTAATTTACATAAATTAATCTAATCTGATTGTAAAGAGTCAAAATACAAAGCAATATTTTGTTTTATATTTTTTACTATATTTCAATTAAATATAGTGGAACGCCCGTACCGGCACTCTTCATGGAATATAGTATTATCACGTGTTTTTTACATTTTTATAAATATTATATGGTATAATTGCAAGTAAATGTATATATTTTACAATTTTTTACAAAAATTGCGTATCGCCCGCGACCGCGCCGCGATAATGCAACGTATCCGTATCGCTCGTGTCCGCATCGTCGTCCGCATCCGCGACGGCGAACCATGATTTCTACTGCATAATATTAATATACAAAATTGGGATTTTCATCGAGTTGCCTCATTACTACCAAAAACAGAAATCTCACATTTAAATAAGATAGAATTCGGCTCGTAAGTAGGTTTAGCATTATATAATGCCAGTTGCCAGGAAAACAAGTTTACCAGCAAGACCCAATCCAAACGATTTTTTGCATACAAGTAACACTTATCTTAAGCAAAAACTTGTTTCACAGGAAAACCCACGTGCTTTCTTAGGGAAATTGGTCCAACACAACCAAAAATGATGGCCGCGAGACAAAGATAGATTGCAAAAATTTTAAAAATCTGAAAAGAAAAATTCTCGACTTACCCGACCGAGAAGAGAGCTTCGGACCAAGAAAAACTTTTGACTCTTTTCCAGATAACGACCATTGAGGGCTTATGTGGGAGAAAAAATCGAAATAGAGGGAAAGCATGCTTTAATGCATTGAAGAGAGAGAAAGTAATTTCATGAGCGATGTGAAATGGAATGATAATCTATAAGTAAAAGAAAGGGTAAAAATGTCTTTAATGAAATGTGTACTTAACTATAAAAATTGTTTTAAAATGGGTACTTCCTTTTAAGATAAGTCCGACAAGGTACTGATACGAAAATTTTTATACTAAGGGGTATTTAAGTGTTGATCTCCATAGCTTATTTTATAGGGACTAAGAAAAAAATTACATTTTGGCCCAAGACAACACAGGAAATTGAAAAGTGCCTTTATATAGTCATTGATGGTTAAGGGTCGGTTTTATCGTTCGGTTCCAGATAGGGGTGAGCATCTGGTCGGGTAGTTGGGTATCGAGTAATTCGGGTTCGAGTAGTCATCGGTTTAAGATTTTCACTACCCGAACCCCACCCGATCTACGTCGGGTACCCGCTTGTCGGGTATATATCGGGTTCGGGTACCGATTTTAAATTGAAAAAAAAATACGACTAAAAATATTATAGCATATCAAAATTCCGTGTTATTTATTATATTCACTTATATATTTGGATGTTTTATTTTCAATAAATATAATATATCCACATATCTTATATGTTTATTTATAAAATTTTGAGATTTTTCCATTTTTATAATTATTTATTATTTATGCATTGATAATAAAATATCACTTGTCGAAATATTATTTAAAACTTTAACATAACTCTCGTTAGATTTTGACATCTGGATATGTAATTATATTTTTTAGTTTATTTATAAAAACTAATATATCTTTAAAAAATAATTTGTCGGTACCCGAATGACCCGATCGGATAGTAAATAACTACCCGATATCCGACCCGATAATACCGGGTATCGGGTAACACCGGTACCCGACAAATAACGCGATTACCCGACCCAGAACGCCCACCCCTAGTTCCAGATTCAGATCTATAAATCTTCCAAAATCAATCTGATTGCATTTTTAACAGAATTGATTCGGGGTCCGATTTAAGGTAGAACCAGGCCTTATCTGCTGATGTATTGCATCAGATAAAGTTGCAATAAAACCTCAATAGATTAATAAGGTCTCTAAAATAATAAAATCGTCTGCTCCGACTTAGGCCTTTGTAAAAAAATTATCAAATTTGACACTTTAATAATACAGTAATGTTTTGGAAATTTCCTTTACAAATATTAGGTCCCATTATAACTTTAAATTAATAATTCATAATATTACAATTATATATGTATGTTGATTTGCTAAAATTTACAATTATAAAATATTCGTGAGCCTTGATACGACTACATTATGTTACATATCTAAACGATTATTCAATAAATAAATGATCAATATCATTATTGATAAAGTAGTGTACGTGATACAATTGTATTTAATATAATATATATTTACTCATATTCTAATTTGATTTAGTCTGTCATTGGCATGAGCTAAGAGATAGTTGAATTAAAAAAATTTCTCTTTTAATTAATCAAATATTAATTGATTTTATATTAATATATTTCTAATGTAACATCCCACTTAAATTTATAAAATAATATTTAATAATCTTAAGGTGGAATTGAAAATATAGAAAATTTGGGGTGTTAGATCTAATAAAATATAGTGACTAAATTGTCTAATTAAACAAGGATAAGGTGGAAATACAAAAGAGGGCATATTAGTAAATAAGACATTTTATTATATATCTCTCACCTCTCATTCGATCTTCACAAGTTTTGGCTAAGGAAAAATGGGGAGATGGCGTGAGAGCCTTGGAGTGAAGCATTGAAGAATGCATTGAGACCAAATGCTTAGATACTAGGTAAAATAAAGCCTTTACATTTTCTCTTTCCTTTGGGGTTTAAACTTTTATAATAGGAAGTAAGATTTAGTAGCTAGGGTTGCGAAAATTGTGGGTTATCATGTTTGTATTTCAATATGATGTGTTAGGGGTTGTTAAGTATACTTTGAGCATATTAGCATATGTTTATGCTAGATCCATGGGTGAACTCGAAATTTGGGAGGAGATGCACCAAAGAGATTATAAAAGCTTAGGAGTAATATTCATGCCCGCCAACCGTTCGCATAAATGCTTATGAGACTTCCATGTAATTTTAATAGAATTGTATGATGGTTTATCTAGGATATTATGAGTTGGAACGAGGGTGGAATCTCATCAACAAGAGGAAGCGAATAAAGATTTAAGTTTTCGTCAAGGTAAGTGCGTGGGATCAAGAGCTTGGACGTAGAGTTTCAAATGCATATTTGCGTTAAATGTGATTATGACTCGATTGAGCCCGGTTGAACGGCGCTTCGAACGAAGTCATTGTGGAATTTTATTTCTATTGTTATATGGTTTTCTTTAACTCGAACTTCCTTATTAACTTGAATGACATCTCATATGCATTGTGAATGTGCACGGGTGATG
Organism: Craterostigma plantagineum; assembly: GCA_027422505.1. NCBI lineage: Eukaryota > Viridiplantae > Streptophyta > Magnoliopsida > Lamiales > Linderniaceae > Craterostigma > Craterostigma plantagineum. The sequence goes on from JAPQWV010005668.1 coordinate 10,948, forward strand.
TGTTTATGTGAATGGATTGATGCTACTTTGTGGTCTATTTTTGTGTGAGAAGTTATGCACTAAGTGATTGGGCTAAGATGTGTGAAGGTGTGATAATAGTAGCATTGACATAGGGGCCAATGTGGGCCGAATAGCTATCGAAACAACAGCTCTGGGTCCGAGTGTGTGTGTGGCCAATGGGTCGGAGTGCGTGCGTGGCCGGTAAGAGTGTTGTTGGTAGCTTTCGATAGTTGTTGATAACTATCAATAAGTGTTGATAAGTGTTGATGGTTGTTGTATCGATTGAGATGATAATCGATGATTCGAAATTTTGGAAATAGGTAGGTTTGAGGGCGAATAACCTACGCTTGTTTTCTTGTTACCATATTATGTGTTTGAATGCGCTACATACACGTTCTTGATTGCACTTACCGAGTCTTGTCACTCACTCCCAATATTTATATTATTTTGCAGATCCTCCTTCGGGAGGTAAGACTTAGAGGAGGTGGTGATGGCTGGCCTGTGGTGGAGCATGTGAGGGACGACCTGTGACAGGCTCAGCGATACTATAGGGCTTTATCTTTGAAATGTATAGCATCATGCGTATGATTATCGGTGACATTTTGGCTAGTATTTGTGATGCCTCTTATGCTAATTAGCTTTTGCAAAGCTTATCTTTTGAATTGTACATAACCTTATTGATATATATAAGGTTGAATGTTTAAATCCCGTAGTAGTTGTTGGGTGTGTTACATTAGTTGGTATCAGAGCCAGGTGTCTCTGTAGACTTCTCACATGCATCGATCGTCAGACAGACACCATCCTCAAGTAATATATTAATTGTAAGTGTTAATATATATATGTAGTACATAATTACTGACTTGTTGGGGATTTGGATTTCTGGTTAATAGTTTTGCATTTATCGTGACTCATGGCCCCACAAACAAAGGGTAGGGGTCGACGGGGAGTTCCACTAAGGGGAAGGGGTGTGAAGGCCTCGAACACCAATAATTCCCCAAGAGTGGGAGTCCCAAGAAGTTCCACGATCAATAGGACTAGTGAGGAGATAAGAAGAGAAGAAGCTATTCCTCACGATAGCATACCAGGACCATATGTTAGAGCTCCAAGGACTGTACGAACCCCACGTACTATTCCGCCGCTAACGCAGGATACACAGGCTGAGGAGCAACAGTTCATTACGAGATTGGCTCAACTTGTGAGGAATGTCATTCCTCAGACAATACCACCGCCACAACCTCTACTTCTCGCACCGCAGGCGAGAGGTTCCGCCATATGGACCCCCCAACTTTTGAGGGAGGTACGGATCCACTAATTGCTGAAGAGTGGATCCGGGCAATTGAAGCGATCTTCAGGTATACTGGTATTGGAGATCCAGATCGGGGTAATTTGTGCCACTTACTACTTGAGACGTGATGCTGCCTATTGGTGGCAATCGGTTGAGGCCATGATGGAGATCGAAGGCATGTCTTGGGCAGAATTTCGAGGAAAATTCTTCGATAAGTATTTTCCCTCGACGGTGAGAGCTGCCAAGGCTGCAGAATTGGAACAACTTAGGCAGGAAGGGAGTTCAGTGGCTGAGTATACTCGTCGGTTTGAGGAGCTGGCTCGATTTGCACCACACTTAGTGGCGACGGAGGAGTTGAGGGTGGACAGATATGTGCAGGGTCTAAGGAAAGGGATTTCTTGTATTGTCAGTGCCTTCCCTGTCACTACTTTTAGCGACATTTGTAACAGGCCCAACGTGTCGAGAAAGCCGCACAACGCTCGGATGAGAGAGTACCATCGCAACAACAAAGATCGCAGCCTCAGCCACATCAGACACCACAGTCCTCACATTGGCAAGGTCTCGGTCCTCGTCGAACTCAAGAGAAAAAGGCTCGCGGGCAATCTAGTGGACGAGGCAAGGGGCAGGCCGAGCTGGCCAATCAGGGGACTATTGCACAAGGAGGAACTATGCCTGCTACATCAACTGGGAGTCCTAACTGGCGTGCTTGCTATCGATGTGGAAGGACGAGGCATTTGGTTAGGGACTGCCCACTACCTAGAGAATCTGGCCCGCTGTCATGTTATACTTGGGCCAGTCGGGCCACACTAGTAGGAACTGTCCTCAGAGACAGTACCCGCCGCCGCAACAACAGCAAACGTCGACTAGTGGAGGGCCGGCTAGGGTATTTACTATGATACATGGAGCCACAGAGACAGACCCTACAGTTGTATCAGTTATCTTCTAATCGCCTCCTTACATGCTCGTGCCCTATTTGATTCTGGTGCTACCCATTCCTTTGCGTCTCTTGCATTCATGCGTCGATTAGGATTACAACCTGAGGCCTCTGATATTGAGTATAATGTAGCTCTACCATCGGGTGATATCTAAGTTCAAGAGGTGTATTGCGGGATATTGGGGTGTCTATTGCCTGCCATGACTTATTGGCAGACTTAATCGTAATTGATATATATGGACTTGATACGATTTTGGGAATGGATTGGCTGTAGAGACATTTCGCCATTATTGATTGTGCGAAGAAAATTATTACTTTCCGCCCGCCCAATCTCGAAGAATTCACATTTCATGGGGATGATATGTATAGAGAAATACATGTTATCTCGGCATTGGAGGCTAAACATCTACTCCATCACAGTCATGAAGGACTATTAACTCACCTATGTAAAACTAGCCGTAAGTCCCTCAACGAGCCTTGAACAAGTGCCAATTGTTTGTGAGTTTCAGGATGTTTTCCCAAGTGATATTACGGGCTTACCCCCAACCCGTGAGGTTGAGTTTGGTATTGACCTTCTGCCGGGTACTGCACCGATTTCAATGGCACCATATCGCATGGCTCCGGTTGAGATGAAAGAGTTGCGAGAACAATTACAGGAACTTTTAGCTAAGGGCTTCATCAGGCCAAGCTTCTCACCTTGGGAAGCCCAGTCCTTTTTGTGAAGAAAAAGGATGGCACTATGCGATTGTGTATTGACTATCGAGCTCTAAATAAGGTGACCATCAAGAACAAATACCCATTACCAAGAATCGATGATCTTTTTGATCAGCTAAAGGGAGCTTCGTTCTTTTCTAAGATTGATTTGCGTACGGGTTTACCACCAATTGAGAATTAGGGAATGTGACATACCGAAGACAGCATTCAGGACCCGATATGGGCACTATGAATTCCTAGTCATGCCATTCGGTTTGACTAATGCACCTGCGGCTTTCATGGATTTAATGAACAGGGTATTTGGGATTTCTTAGACCGGCTCGTGATTGTATTCATTGACGACATCTTAATCTATTCACGAACTAAGGAAGATCATATTGGTCACCTGAGGATAGTATTAGCTACTTTGAGGGCGCACCAACTCTATGCCAAGTTCTCCAAGTGTGAATTTTGGCTTGAGAGAGTAGCATTCTTGGGCATGTTGTATCTCAAGATGGAATTGCGGTAGAACCCCTCCAAGATTGAAGCAGTGAAGGACTGGCAGAGGCCTAAGACGGTGACTGAAGTTCGTAGTTTCTTAGGCTTGGCTGGATATTACCGGAGATTTGTCGAAGGTTTCTCCCTATTGCCGCGCCCTTGACCAATCTAACAAGGAAAGGTGTTAAGTACGAGTGGGATGACAAATGTGAGCGGAGTTTCCAAGAGTTGAAAGAGAGATTGACCTCAGCACCTGTTCTAGCACTTCCTGACGATAAAGGAAACTTCGTGATCTATAGGATGCATCTAAAGTTGGAGTTGGATGTGTATTGATGCAACACGCAAGGTCATTGCCTATGCTTCCCGCCAATTGAAAGACTACGACCGAAACTATCCTACTCATGACTTAGAATTGGCAGCAGTAATCTTTGCATTGAAAATCTGGAGGCACTACCTGTACGGAGAGAAGTGCGAGATATATACGGATCACAAAAGCTTGAGATACATCTTCACGCAAAAAGAACTAAATATGAGACAAAGGAGGTGGCTTGAATTAATGAAGGATTACGATATTACTATTCACTACCACCCGGGAAAAGCGAATAGGGTGGCGGATGCATTGAGCAGGAAGGTAGTAGGTGAGACAAATAATATAATGGTGATCCAGACACCTCTCTTGCGAGACATTCAAAAGTTAGAGTTGACCATTGTCCCCGACATTCTATGGCTAATCTAAACGCTTTAGTACTACAGCCTACACTACTACAACAAATAAAAGATGGACAACTGCTCGATCCGACATTAATGGAGCTTAGGAAAAAGGCTGAAGAAGGGGTAGCTCAGGACTTCCATATTAGACCTGATGGAATTCTAAGATTCCAAGATCGGCTTTGTGTGCCTGACATTGGAGATTTGAGGAAATCAATCCTTGAAGCTCACAGTAGCCCGTACTCAGTACATCCAGGTACCACCAAGATGTACCATGACTTGAAAGCACAATATTGGTGGCATGGAATGAAAATGATATTGTGCAACATATTAGACGGTGCCTTATTTGTCAGCAAGTGAAAGCTGAACACCAACACCCCGCAGGAAAGTTACATCCCCTACATATACCTGAATGGAAATGGGATGATGTGTCTATGGACTTCGTCGTTGGATTGCCAAGATCAAAGAACGGGGCATGATGCTATTTGGGTCATTATGGATAGGTTAACAAAATCGGCTCATTTTCTGCCTATCCATATAACTTATAGTATGGAGAGATTAACGGATTTATATATAAAGAGATAGTGAGACTCCATGGTATACCTCGAACCGTTGTATCCGACCGCGACCCATGTAGCGCCCCGTTTCCTATTACCTCTTTAAGCAGCTTTACGCAGCTATAAATATTCGTATAAAATTTTTCGCAATTCCATAACCATTTCCTTTAACAAAACGGGTGCGTACATCTGGTCTAGTTCCTTTCACAATAATATACATATATGTACCTATCATATGAGTCACAAAATGTGAAAGTCTAAATCCGTTTCTATTCTATATGCTAACGATGAACCAGAGGGGTGCAGGAGGAGAGCGTAGCCAGCCAAACCTTGAATCCATGCTTTATGATGATGCTTTCTACGCACCTGCAAATTATCTACAACAACTGTGCAGACAACGATTCAGAGTATGATCGCAACATGTTAACTAAAAACGTACAAGTATAAAGTAAGCAATAGACATTTCCAATCACGAAATCATTGTTCAAATAATCGTCATTCATACGTTTCTTTAGATCACATGCCATTCTATATGTCCGTTTATTTTGATACTCCCGTTATAGACTAGCTAGACTCGTATTCTGTAAGCCCAGTCGGCGCCCATGCATTGGACTCTGTCAATACTGTAAATATCTGTATGTGCCTGTACAGGACTCTGTCATCCCCGATTTGAGGGGTAGTAACTGTCATCCCCCTGATTTGGAGGGAAGTATGCCGTAGCATCCGTATCGTATCGTCCCGTAGTCGTAGCAGTCATAACGTTTCTCCTTTCGTTTATATGTATGCAATGCTATATAAAATACTTTATATAACACATAAATCATATAAAAGCACTTTATGGTCACGTAATTCACATCGATCCGTAAATAACATATAA